>JAUMTS010621032.1:0-12808 GCA_032273385.1 Ophiopholis aculeata | reverse complement strand
TTTTGGTCAAAATGTTCAAATTTGATCATTTTAGTCGACTGTGGTGTAAATGATAAAATATGAGCGTATACAGAATATAATTGAAATGAACAAATTTGATTGAAATTGGTCAAAATTGTGCGATTTAAGTATGTGAACTGAATTTCGTCATAATGATCCAGTTTGAGTCCAATATTTGAATAAATGCCTAACATTGGCACTGAAGTAGAATGTTGTCAAATGTTCAAATTTGAAGTTAATATAGTACAAATTGTTCAATTTGAAGTCAAATCAGGTTTAAATGTTCAAATTTGAGCATGATTGTAAAATCCAGTCACAATTGCCTAATTTGAGTGTAACAGAGGAAATTATACAGCCAAGATGTTCGAATTTGAGCACTAAAGTCAACTCAGGTTTAAATTTCCAAATTTAAGCCTGATAATGTAATTCAGTCAAAATGCTCAAATTTGAGTGTAACAGCAAAATACAGACAAGATGTTTGAATTTGAGTACCAAAGTAAAATCTTGTTTAAATGTTCAAATTTGAGTATGATAGTAAAATTCAGTCAACATTTTTAAATGTAAGTGTTACAGAGGAATAAGGACAAGCTGTTTGAATTCAAGCACTAAAGTCAAATCAGGTTTAAATGTTCAAATTTGAACATGGTAGTGAAATTCAGTCAAGATGTTTGAATGTGAGTACTGCGGTGCTACTTTCAGTCAAAAAGGTACGTTGAAATTGCACGAAATTGAAAAGCACTTGGATGCAGAGAAATGTGAAATGTCTAATGTGAGAAAGAGGACGGTTTCATCGACAAAGGCACCAAGTACCTTATCACCAAAAGCACCAAGCATTTCATCACCAGTGGTAACAAATACTTTGTCATCAAAGACACCATGTACTTCGTCACAGGCACCAAGTACCTCGTCACCTAATGCACCAAGCACTGTGTCACTAAAGGCTGCAAACACAAAGCTTCCAATTACTGATCCAGTAAAAGACAAAGTCCCAAGTACTGTCCAAATAGATGATACAAAAGTAGAAAGGTATCACTGTGAAAAATGTGATGACTCGTTCTCGAATGAAGCTGATCTTAAGACACACATGAAAACTCACCCCACCTGTCTTTCGTGCGGCAAAAAGTTCGCAAACGACAAGGGACTGCAAATGCACATTCGTTTATATCACTCCGGCAACGACATGGAATGCCCAACTTGCGGAAAAGTTTTTGAGCAAGAAGTGCATCTGAAGCGCCACCTAGTGTTTCATGAGGAGAACCGAGCATTTAAATGCGACAAATGTGATGGAGCGTACAAGAACAAATGGGCTCTTCAACAACATCAAGTGTTACACTCAAAACAAATCTTCAAATGCTCGAAGTGTGGTAAAGAATTTAGGAAACCTGACAGATTACAACGCCATCAGAGGTTATCATACTGTAAGGCAAAGCAGCAACAAGGCTATAAATGCCATTTGTGTAAAGAAACATATCGGTGTCAAGTCATTTTTGAAAACGAAGATGAATTGGAGCAACACTTTGCAAAGCATCATCAGAAAGAATTTAAATGCCCCATGTGCAAGCAGACATTTGTAGAAGAGCAGAATCTTATCAAACATGAAGCCAATAAATCCTTGTGTGCTCAATATCTAGCGTCTAGAGTTCCTAAACGTGAAGAGATGTATCGGTGTAACGATTGCGAGGAACGATTTGACAATATAATCAGTCTGGGGGTGCATATGTGTGAGAGTGCTGGCAATGCCCATGAATGTGGATTGTGTCAGGAGACTTTCCGGAGCGCCAGAAATCTGAAAGAGCACCAGAAGATGCACATGGTAGAAGGAGATCAAAGTTTCACGTGTGAGCTGTGCGGATTGATCTTAGAATCTAGGGCATTGTTTACAGCCCATCAAGAGTCGCATAAGATATCACCGAGCGGCACTACACAAGAGGAAGCTGGCATGAGCGACAAGGATGAAATCACAGCCTCATCCCGAAGTCTCAAACCGGCAGAGACTTTTACCTGTGGGTACTGTATATCAACATTTGTGTCCAAGGACTCATTGAAAGAACACTTGAAGACTTGTGTTCTTGATGATGATAGTGAGGATGAGTTATCTGATGAAGATATCTGGAATGCTGTAAGTAACAGGAGAAAGCAGGTATCACATGGATCCTCAGCTCAAGAAAGACCATCTGAAGGATTCCGTATCTGCTCAAGACATAGAAAGCAGGTGAGAGCTGAATCTCCATTGATGATACAAAAACGACCATCAGAGGTTGAACCCTTTTCACCTGTTACACCAAAGCAAACAAGGATGGGAGAAGCTGTCTCTACACCAGCCAGGTCAGAGGTCAGCGGAGTGACAACAAATCAGACAAGGATGGAACAAGCTGTCTCTACACCAGCCAGGTCAGAGGTCAGCGAAGTCACACCAAACCATACAAGGACGGAACAAGCTGTCTCTACACCAGCCAGGTCGGAGGTCAGCGGTGTCTCATCAATCAGCCCGAGGGAGACAAGGACGAGGACAGGACGTACTGTTGTCACCCCTGCAAGGTTCAGGCAGGATGAGTTTGTGGACGACTCTTTAGAAAGTGATTATGACTATTTGGAGCAAAGATTTGAAGAGGTGCGTGATGAAGGAGAGGAAATGACAGGTGATGGCAGCGATGATGAGGAGGATAGTGATGGAGAGGATGGCGATGGAAATGAGGAGTCAATAGCTGATGGAGATGAGGATGATATCAATAGTGATGAGAAGGAAGGAGAGGAGGAGGAAGATGTGGAAGGTGCTGATACTTCAGCTAGTGGAACTAAAAGAAAACGGAAGGTATCGCTGAAACAACCCAAAGTCACAAGCACAAAAATTGGAAAGTTTAAATGTAGCCAGTGTCCTACTTCTTATGATGATAGAAGGTTATTAGTTGATCATGTAAGACTGCATAAAGGCATTCACTATCAATGCAGGGAGTGTTCCCAGACATTTGCATGGAAAAGTGGTGTACAGAGGCATATCAAGAAAAAACACTATACAAAGGGACTCGCTGAAGAAGCTGATGTGAGCGAGGACGAACACAGTGATGTGATTTTACTGGATGAAAGTAAAGAGATGCAAATAATGGAATTCAAGTGTGAACAATGTTCGTTTACATTCAAAGGACCAAAGTCATTGAGACGACACCAGGAGGTTCATACAAGGAATTTTAAATTCAAATGTCGCCATTGTACTGCAAGCTATAAGCAGGGGAATCATTTAATAGAGCATGAAAAACTTCACACGACAGGTGGATATTGGTGCAAAGAATGTGATAAACCATTCAAATGTGGTGATTGTTTGGATCGCCATGTTAAGCTTAAGCATAGCACGGGAAAGGGAGTTCAAAGATCTCCTCGTCATAGGAGAGGCAACTCAAATGATACGGATGGTGCTCCCGGCAAGAAGGGATCTGATAGCAGGGGTAAGACAAGGAGTGGTGTGAATAGAGAGAGCGCAGGAATTCCTAGAACTCTTCGTCTAAGGCCTAGCAGAGGTCAGTTGAGTCGTACAGATGGAGCTCCGGGCGAAGAGGAATCTGATAGCAATAGTGCCAGTAGCAAGGGTATGGCAACCAGTGGTGCGGATTTGCAGAAAAGCAATAGTGAGGCAAAAGTACATAAATTCCAATGCAGACAATGTTCATTTGTATTCAAAGGAATTTTGTCTTTGAGGCGGCACAAGAAGGTACATACAAGAAATTATACGTTCAAATGTCGACATTGTACAGCTAGCTATAAGTACAAATATCATTTATTTGATCATGAAAAACTCCATACTGGTGGGCATCGTTGTGAAGAATGCAATAAGTCATTCAAATGGGGAGCATGGTTGAGCCGCCATATGAAGCTTATACATGGGGCAAAGAAAGGAATTCCAAGACGTCTTCGCCAGAGGAGAGGTGGCTCAAATTATAAAGATGGTGCTCCTGAGAAAAAGGAATCTGGAAATGCTAAGAAGGCAATGACAATGGCTGGTGTGAATCTGCGGAAAAGACCTCAAAGAGGTGACCCAAATCATGAAGATGGTGCTCCTCAGAAAGAGGACTCTAATTGTACAAAGAAGGCTACGACAATGTCTGGTGTGAATCTGCAGAAAAGACCGAAGAGAGGTGGCCCAAAACATAAAAATGGTGCTCCTCAAAAAGATAAATCTGGTAATACTAAGAAGGCTTTGACAATGGCTGGTGTGAATTTGCGGAAGAGACATAAGAGAGGTGGCCCAAATCAGAAAGATGCTGCTCCACAGAAAGAGGAATCTAATAAGGCTAGTGGAAATTTACAGAAAAGACCTAACCGGAAGAAAATACATAAATTTCAGTGTAAACACTGTTCATTTGTGTTCGGTGGAGCATTATCTTTACAAAACCATCAGCAAGTTCATACAAGGAATTTCAAATTTAAATGTCGACATTGTACAGCTAGCTTCCAAGAGGCGGTTTATCTTGATGAACATGAGAGAATTCATACTGGCAATATTCATCGTTGCAAAGTATGCCGTAAGACGTTCAATTGGGGCACTTCACTGAGCTGGCACATGAAGATTAGCCATGCTGTTAAGATGTGGGGTCGTGGGTCAGGTACTCGATCTCTTCGTCATAAGAGAACAGGGTTGCTTTTTGGTAAAGGGGCAAATGTAAGGTTACTGCGGCCTCGTCCAGATGCTACTGCTAAGATATCGGAGAACAAAATGACAGAAAAGCAATCCAAATCAACAGATGTTGCTGCAGAAATTACAGCAACGAAGTCAAAAACAACCAATGTTGCTGCAGAAAATACAGCAAAGAAGTCCAAAACAACCGATAGGGCTGCAGAAAATACAGCAAAGAAGTTCAAAACAACCGATGGGGCTGCAGAAAATACAGCAAAGAAGATCAAAACAACAGAGGGTGCCGGACAAACTAGCGACAAAGTTTACAAATGCAAACTGTGTTCTTTTGTATTCCGTGGTAAGCTTTATCTGAAAAAACATGAGGTTGTGCACACTAGAAATGAGAAATATAAATGTAATCAGTGCTCTGCAAGCTTCAAAAATATAAAGTATCTGCTGAATCATGAACGAAGACACGAAGAGGGCGCATATCGTTGTGATAAATGCGCGCGCACATTCCTGTGGAGTACAAATCTGAGTCGACACAAACGATTTTCACATGGAGATTATAAGTTTAAAGCACCCTCAAATAGGGACAAGGATTGTGTTGAGAAAACTAGTAGGAAAAGTTCAAACTCTAGCAGTGGAAAGAGGACTTTGGCCACTGGTGATGGTGCTAATACGAAGAGTCCAAATGTCAGCGATAGAACAGGGACTTTGACCGGGGATGATTGTGCTAGTATGAAAACGTCAAATGCCAGTGATTGTGTAGAAAATTCAATTGTTAGAGATACAAAAAGCACTTTGGCCACTGGTAACGGTGTAAAAAATTCAAACTCAACATGTTATAATAAAAAGATGACATTGGCTACCAATGACAGCAGCGGTGTTGAAAGTTCAAATTCCAATGACAAAAAAAGAACTTTGGCCATCGGTGATCACTCCATTGAGAACAAATCAAACTTTTGTGATGGAAGTAGCACTTTGGCTACTGGTGACAGTAGCAGTGTTGAAAGTTCAGACTCTATTGATGAAAAAAGGACTTTGGCCACTGTTGACAGTGATAGTGTGAAATATTCAAACACTAGTGCTGGAAATAAGACGTCTGCAACTGGTGAAGATGCAAGGGTTGAAAGTTTCTCAGACTCCAGCGATAGAAAGGGACCTTTGGCAACTGGTGACAGTGATAGACCTTCGACCACTAGTGACAGAACTTGTAGTGGGGAAAATTCAATTAATGATAGTGACAATGTCAGTGTTGAACATTCACACCACCATGATAAAAGACAGAAATCGACCAGTGGTACCAGTGGTGTCAGTGTCAATCAAAAGAGGACTTCAACTACTGGTGATGATGTTAAAATGTCAGACTCAGGTGAGAAAAAGAAAACTTTAGCCCCTGGTGACAGTGCTAGTGTGAACAATTCAATCTCTAGTTTTGGAAAAGGGTCTTCAACAACTAGTGATGATGTTACTGTTAAAAGTTCAGACTCTGACGACAGAAAGAGGACTTTGGCTTCTAGTGATGATGTTACTGTTGAAAGTTCAGACTCTAGTAATAAAAAGAGGACTTTGATCACTAGTGATAATGATAGTGTTCAAAAAATCAAGAGCACTTCAGCTTCTTCTGATGGCGTCAGCATTAAAAGCTCCTCAGACTCCAGTGATGGAAAGAGAATTTTGGTCACTGGTAACAGAGCTTGTAATGTAAAAAATTTAAATTCTAATAATGAACCAGACACTTCAGCAACTGGTGACCTTGTCCATGTTAAAAGCTCTGACTCTAATGACCAAACAAAATCATTGGCCACTGGTAATAGTGAGAAACATTTGACCACAGATGTTAGTTCACAAATTGTAGAAAATTCAAACTCTACATGTGGAAATGTGAAGAGAACTTTAGCTACTGATGATGTCAAAATTAGAGGAGAAAGCTCTGACTACAGTGATAAAGAAAGGACTTCTGCAACTGATGGTAGCGTTAGTGTGAAATATTCAAGCTCGAAAAATGTAACAGCTTTGGCAGCTGGTGGTGATGTTAATGTTGGAATCTCAGATTCCAGTCATAAAAAGAGCACTTCAGATACTGGTGACAGTGAAAGTGTGAACCATTCAAATGCCAAAATGGATGAAAAGAGAATGTTGACCACAAGGGATAGTAAGAGAACTTTGAATACGGGTGACACTAGTGTCAATAGAGTGAAATGTTCAAACTCTAATAGTGAAACAGACACTTTTATAATTGGTAGTGATGTCAGTGTTAAAAGTTCAGAATCCAATGATGAAAAGTGGACTCTGGCTACTGTTGACAGTGATAGTGTGAAAATGTTAAAATCAATTGATGAAAAGAACACTTTGGTCACTGTTGAAAGTGATAGTGTTGAAAGTTCCAATGCCAATGATGAAAAGAGGACTTTGCCTACTGGTGGCATTGACAGTGTTCATAAATCCAGTAATGAAAAGAGCTTTTCGGCCCCTGGAGACAGCATCGCTGTTAGAAATTCAGACACTGATAATGGAAAGAGTTCTTCAGCAACTTGTGACCAGGGTGATGACAGTGATAAAATGTCTAATTCCATTGATGAAGAGAGAACTTTGACCACTGGTGATAGTGACAGTGTAACAAATTCAAATGCCAAGAGTGAAAAAAGAACTTTGCCTCCACATCACATGTCAAGTCCTACAAAACGTGTACGTAAAGGCGAAACAAGTTCATACCAAAATAAGAAAGAACAAAACCTTTGTGACGCAAATACTCTTAAAACCTCAGACAAGTGTGCACTGCCGAGCGATGACAAGCCAAGTCCTCCTAAACTCCTTTGTAAAGATGAAGGGAACACACATGGAGAAAAGAAAGAACAAGACCTTTGCGACACAAATACGCCTAAAGCCTTTAACAAGTGTACATTAGCTATGAATGACGTACCAAGTTCCAAGCATCTTCTTAAAGGTGAAGTGAACACACATGGAGAACTGAAAGACCTTTCTGACCCAAATACACCTAAAGCTTCTGGCAACTGTACATTACTGGATGAAAACATGCCAAATCTTGCTAAACGCCTCCATAAAGGCGACACAGTTGCACAGGGAGAACAAGACGCAATTACATATAAAGCCTCTGACAAGTGTACATTACTGGATGATATGCCAAATCCTGCTATACGCCTCCGCAAAGTTAAAGTGAGCACACATGGAGTAAAGGGAGAACAAGACATTTGTGACTCAAATACGCCTAAAGCCTCATCGTTGAAGTGTACGTTACCTGATGAATTGCCAAGTCCAGCTAAACGCCTCTGTAAAGCTGACTTGAACACACTTGGAAAACAGGAAGAACATGACCACCCTGACATAATTACGTCTAAAGCCTCGGAGAAACCTGACAAGAACAAAGCAGAAAGCCGTCCATCCTTGAAGAGGAGTCGACATGACAAAAGCCCTCAAGCCTCCAAGGGTCAAATAGATAAGGATGCAACAAAAAGCACTTCAACAGTGGACAGCAATGGTTCATTTAAGTGCAAAAATTGCTCTATTTACGTTTTCAAATCCCAAAAGTCATTAGCAAGACACCAAATTATGCACACCAGAAATGAAAAGCATAAATGTAGCCACTGTACGATAAGCTTCAAAGACGCACGCCATTTAACTGATCACGAGGGTCTTCATACAGGGGGACTCTACAAATGTGATGTGTGCCAGAAGACGTTCATATGGGGAGATACCTTGAATAAACATATGAGGAAAGTGCATGGTGGAGAAAGTCCTTTTTTGCCTGGTAAAAAGAAAGATAGTACCACAACGAAAACTCTTAGCAGTACCCCAACTAAAACTCTTAGCAGTACCCCAACTAAAACTCTTAGCAGTACCCAAACAAAAACTCTTAGCAGTACCCCAACGAAAACTCTTAGCAGTACCCCAACAAGAACACTTAGTAGCACCCCAACTAGTACACTAAGTAGTACACCAACAAGAACACTAAGTAGTACCCCAACAAAAAGACGCAGTACCCCATCAAGAACACTTCGCCCTAGGGGGGTTGATATAAATTATCAAGATGGTGCTCCTGAAAAAGAGGAATCTCATAGCAGTAATGAAAGTGTGACAAAGGGTACCAGGGATTTGGAGAAAGATGATAAAACAAAAATTACAAGAACACTTCATCAAAGAAAGTGCAATTTAAATTATGATGATGGTGCTCCAGTAAAAGAGGATTCAGAGAGCATTACTTGTATAACAATAGAGTCAGATGAAGATGAAAAGGAAATTAGCCATTGTAAAAATGACAACAGTTGCGACAGTGGTGCTCCTGAGAAGGAGGAATCTCATAGCAGTAATAAAAGTATGACAGAGGGTACCAAAGATTCGGAGAAAGATGAAAACCCCAAAATTACAAGAACACTTCGTCAAAGAAAGTGTGATTTAAATTATGATGATAATGCTCCAGTCAAAGAGGAATCACAGAGCATGACGATGACAAAAGAGTCAGAGGAAGGTAAAAAGGGATTTATTACCCCAAACCGTGTAAGAACACTTAGCCATAGTAACAATGACAAAAATGTTGACACTGGTGCTCCATTAAAAGAGGAATCTCTTACTGCTAGCAAGGGTATGACAATAGAGTCAACAAAATCAGAGAAAGACAATACCCCTTCAAGTGCAAGTTCTAAAACTTGTCTGGATGAAGCAAGTGTAAAAGTTCATGAGGAAGTTCACAAAGAACAATTTATATGCAATTTATGTTTCAGAACATTTGCTACAGGGGCAAACCTTAAAGCTCATATGGTACATATAGAAGGAGTTGTTGATTATGAGCAGAAAGATATAACTTTTGAAAAAAGTTGCAAAGATAAAGCGGAGGGAAAACGGAAGCGTAAAGATTGTTCGGAGACATCCGCAGAAACAAGTGAGTCAAAACAACATGAGAAGCAACATTTAAACAAAGGTGCTGTAAGTCCACGTTCTCGTTCCAAGAAATTAAAAACTGATGGAGATGTCCCTGAAAAGGAAAAGAACATCGTTGGGAGTGAAAAAAATTCTCCTGGAAGTGGAACGGATTCCCCCGGAAGTGAAAAGATAGAAAAAGTAGATGGAAAGTTTAAGTGCCCATATTGCAACAGTTTGTTAACTCGCAAAGATCATGTAAGGAGACACATCAAAAATATACACTTCAATAAAGATGCACCGCACAAATGCCCCATCTGTCCAAAACGGTTTGCTAGTACGGAGGAACTTGACAAACACAAACCAGTTCACGATAAAAGTCAAACCAATAAAAATTCACCTGTTAAATGCTCCATGTGTCCAAAACGGTTTACTAGTACAGAGGAACTCGACAAACACAAACCAATTCACAATAAAAATCAAACTTTTACTTGCGAATATTGTGATGAGAAATCATACACGACGTTAAAAGGTCTTCGGCGTCATGAGCGTGAAGTTCATACGGATCAGGAGACTTCAATCTTTCATTGCGAGGATTGTAACGAGGAGTTCTCGCGTAGTTGTAGCTTGAAAGTTCACGTTTTGCGTAAGCATAAGGGCATGAAGTTTATTTGTTGGCCGTGCTCGGAAGGATTCCAGAGTCGAGAGGAACAATCTGCTCATGAGAAACAATGTCATACTAGGTGATAATGAGCATAGATTTAGATAAGGGGAATGTGGACTTAACCACCATTTTATGAGAGTAAAATCAAAATTGGGCATTATGAAATTCAAGATAATCAAATATATGTTTGTTTTATAAAAGTTATTTCACATCTTAATGATATACATGTATGGTTTGTTTTTCCCAAGGCTTTGGACATGATCTTATCTTTTAGTGGATGTAAATTCTGTTATTTCATTTGTCAAAATATGTAATAAACATAATTCCGTGTTACCTGTGTTATCATCTATTGTGAGCCATGCTGTGTTTGGGTCTATGCACACCACAGAGCGGTGTCGTTCAATGGTGAGGTTCTCGCTTCTGGTGCACAAGGGTTGAATACATTCTTGGTAGGGCCACGGAAATGGATCGAGGTTTCTAACAATACAATTCTATTGGTATGACCTTCTAATTGAAGTCATAATTAGCGACACATGTTTGAGAGGCCTGCCACTCACACTTTGCTCTGTGTAAAGCTGAATTCAAACTCTAAATGCAAGCTTTTTGAAATGCCCTGACAAGTGTGTACCGCAACTTTTACTGCTTGCCAAATATAGATCTTTATCCTTTAGTGAACACGAATTCTGTAATCTCATTGGTCAAACACCAACTGAATATATCCCATATTACATGCGTAGTCGTCGATTGCGCGACGCGCCGTTGTTAGGGCCAACACGCACCACGTAATATTTCCTGTATTCCGGGACGCAAACACTAGCTCCTTAATTCACGCTCACTAAATACGGTTACTACGCAGACAATTGTTTTTCCGGACTGCGACAGAGATTGATTTTTTTTTGTATTTGGCATATACATTTTATTGTCTGCTCGCAAGCAGCAGACCGAGAAGCAGTTTGAAAGTAGTTATAATTATGTTTTATTTGTAAGTTTACCAACAAGATTACATAATTCATGTTCACTTAAAAGGATAAAATCGTTGCCCCCTGTTTGTTCTTACGAAATACGGGAAATATCTACGGTCTGGTGCCATATTCCATTCGGCCTAACGGCCTCATGGAATATGGCACCAGACCGTAGATATTTGCCCGTATTTCGTGAACAAGCAGGGGGTAACTAATAGTATCTCACGAAATCAATGCCATCCAATATTATTATTATTATCTATATCCGGGAACTTTCAATGAAGATGCAAAATACACTGATTGATTGTACCACTTGGAAGCTTCATATAGATAATAATAAACTGTATCTTTTGTTGTTGCCTGGAACTGTTGCTATGCTGTGCTGTCAGTGACGACTGTAAAAAAAATGAACTGGCGCAGTTTTGACTCATGAATATTAATCAAAAGGCTACCTGCGCGACGGCATTCACTGCGCAGTGCAAAGCGTTTGTGATATTGCCGCGTATTGCGTTTAATACTCGTGTCAACCGCGTCAGCGTATTATAACGGCACGCACTCTAAAATAATCTCGTTAGCAACAGATAAAATACTGGTTGTTATAGTAAAATACAGGGATGATTGTGGCATGTCAACTGGGAAGGAGTATTGGCATGCCGACTGGAAACGATGCAGAGTTCCTTATTCAGGACCGTTTTTTCGCCACTTTATTTTCATATAATTTTGTGAGTCTTCAAATGGCCAGACCGACCGAAAGGAAGGACGCCCCTATTTAGCGACTGTTGGAAATGTTCTATATCAATACCTCTTTGTAGCGCCTTGTGTTGGTACTTTACGGAATGTTCTGTATCAAGCCTCAAGGGAAAACCTTAAATGTACTCTCTTACTAAAAACTTGTATTCCATGGAATCTGAAAACAAGCTCACGGCTCGGGTTTCCTGCATAGGTAATAAACACACCGTGGCAAACATGAATTAGATCACAGATGTAGGTCTGTTAGTCTTATACACAGCCTGTCTTAAACCAAACATACGTACGTTTTGTCTTATTATAAGAAAAACTTGTCTTTTTCCTTTATGTAGGTCTGAAACAGTTAAAATACACACAGTAAGTATCAGAAAAAGGCGCGACAAAGAGATACGGGTACACCTATTCGTGAAAACGTGTAATAACGTAACTGGATATTACTTAATTACAATAGTTGCTTCATTTCTCGGGTATGGTTGTATATTGTTTTGTTTTTGAATATTCAAAACACGGCTACTATCGGAGTTTATGATCTCAACACACTTTTAAGACGTGCCTCAATTTGTCGGCTGATCTGCTTCAACCTTGAGACTGACTGGCAACCCAGATTAGGAGTTAGTAAACTTTCGGACAGGCATTTGACATTGTGAAAAACACAAGAGTTTATCATCTTTATCACTTTATGAATTAAAATACATTTTAGCGACATACGACTCATTTCCATTGATCCTATCACGTATGCAGTCCGTATAATTCAGGAAGAGTTTCGGCCATCACTCGACAGAGATAAGGCCGATACAAGCTATCAAGAATGATTAAATTGATTTATGGATTAGGTGTTTAAAAGGTAGGTTACTGATCCTTACCTGATTTTGGGCTCCGGACGAAGGTTTCAACAGATCAACCGAAAATTTGAGGTACGTGTAAAAGTGTGTTGAGATTATACGCTTTACT
>JAUMTS010619921.1:0-12815 GCA_032273385.1 Ophiopholis aculeata | reverse complement strand
ATTTACAAATTTGGGCGTCCAAGTTGTAAAGTATGGCGTCAGGGACGCCCAAACGCGCAAGAACGCGATGCTTGCCCTGCTCTAGCCCTTAATGCAATCCTCTACACTTTATTCCACCTCCCTTAATATGGAGGTGAAATTTAAGTTGATTACAAGAAAAATATGGGCTTACATTTGGTAGAAAGTCAAAACTGTAGCTATTAAGACAAAATATACTAATTTGATCTTGTTTTTCCTTTTCTTTTCATGTATTTCTTGATGAATAATCATCGAAATGAAATAGGTAAGTAAATAAACATATGACGACACATTTTCTACTAAGACATACTTGATTTAAAAAAAAATCTTTTCTTAAAATGTAAAATTCTCAACAACATTGGTACATTAGAATTATAACACAAAATACAGTTCTTGTTTCTTTTTTGGCAAGCTCTTGAACTTAACATATAGTGACAAAAATGCAATAATTCCTGTAGTACTGACTTCCATTTGTCTTCCATTAGAAATCAAAACATCCAAATTACAAGTGCCCTTGCTGTGCATCAGATTGGTAAATTATGTAGAGCTCTTAAGTGCTTCTTTTAATATGTGGGATATGTAGGTCACTTGATGTGATAATTTTGGCACTAGATCACACATTTTGAGGTGCTGAAATTTACAACATTGTTGTGCACTTTTCAAATATTGAAATTGTACTTTAAGGAGAACTTGATCAATTTGTTGCAATACATTTGCTTTATCCTTAACAAAATCATAATATAGAATAAGGCTTTTTCTAAAAGCAAGTTTCCTTAAAATGGCAGTTATAAATCCTTATTTTAAACATTTCACTTCATTCTGTTTCATTCTACAAATTTGCATTTCTTTTTCATTCTTTAATTCCTCAACTCTGTTGGTACAATACAAAGCAAAGACTGAATACTGTGACATTAAGGTTGAAATTTAAGGAAAGATTCAACATTTATGTATGATCAATGATTTGCATCCAAGCTCCAATGTTTTGGAGCAACTGACCATAAATGATGGACGATTTGCCAAAGTTTGCCACAATCAATCTTTCATTGCTTTTTTTTGCTGCATTGTAATTGAGCTTGTGTTAAGGTTTTAGAGATGAGGCAATATCAGGTTTAGATGTAACTGAAGATGCAGGGCAAACACTTTTAGCATTCATTATTGTGTAAATTGGGTGACTTAAACTTCACAATAGCATCATTATGGCCTAGAGAAGGTTGATAGTGGAAATATGAGACCATCTTTGATAGAAAATGGCTGCAAAAGGTTGCAGTGGTGAAACCTGCATGTCGCATGAGGCCATTTGGTAATACATTGGATAATGTGGGCGATAGCAGAATGTTTCTGGATTCAAATTTGTGTCTGGAGTTGTTAAGGGTTTTGACATAGTGTCATTGACAGGTTAAGTTGTAACTGATCCCCCAGGAGAGGACATTGAAACACTGTAAGCATTCAAACCCTGTTAATTGGTTGGCTCTGACTTCACGATGGCATCATCATGGCCCAGGGAAGGTTGGTGGGGGATCTGAGACGATCTTTGGTAGATAATGGTTGCAAAAGGTTGCAGTGGTGAAGCATACAAGAGGCCATTTGGTGATACATTGGATGAGGTGTGCAAAGGATAGCAGAATATGTTTAGATTCAATATTGTGTCAGGAATTGTTATTTGCAAACGTCACATCTTGTGTTACAATGCTAACACAAAGTTACCTGATGGTATTGACAAGCATACTGCTTATTTGCTCACATTGCACTAATAGCATGCTCCAGGCCTCCAGGAATGGCATTGTGACATCTGGCTAAATCAATTTACAGGACATGTAGTGTTTGCTTAAGATTTTTTTACAGGTGAATCTGTCAATACCAAAGTATCAATGATTTAATTGTCTGCAGTTAAATGCAAGGAAAAGAAGGAATGGGGAGTTTAAAACTTCATCCTGTCAAGTGTACAGAGTAGAACAAATTGTATTGTCCTAGCATCCAGTTCATATTGAGGTGTTTAAGACAAGTTGAGTCCCGGAACTTAAAAATGTTGATCACCTGTAGGATGAGTAGTATAAAGGCGCCTATATATAAGCAGTTCTCAAGACTTGCTGATTGCCAGCGCTAGTGAGAAATTTCATGAAAGTTTTGATTTTTTGGATATAAACTTTACCATCTAGGTTTACTAATGTTAGCAATTAAGTTAAATCCAGTTTTACGTCACATAAATACCATCATGACATTTGTTTCATGTAATTTAGGTAGGGAACATTATAAGATGGAACTTTTGAGAAAATATTATCTTGAGCTCATCTTCCAGTATCACTTGACTATTGCGATGGAGGAAGAGCAACAAACTAAGACAAAGGTGTCAAACAAAACATTCATTTGGAAACATGACCCCAACAATGAAGGTGTGGGTATATGCATGATAAATTTGGAAAAGAAATTTGTGATTATTTTTAACATCTTAGTTTTGCTGGAGTTCCTTTATTTCTTTGCTAAAGCCAATGTGTCAAATGAAAACATACTTTTTGTAACCTAACCAGAGCCAAGCATTGTAATACAGAATGTAGTAATTCTGGTGAACTTTTAAGGAGAAATGCCTATTTTGCTGTATGGTACTTCTTTCAAACTAATAACTCACTGCCAAGTTATAACTCACTGCCAAGTTATAAAGTGGAGGATTTAATGCCAACCCACTATTTCTTGCTGTATTGTACCTAAATGCAATTTGCTAAACAGTAACACTAACTGCCAATAAAGTTGTTGTTTGTCTATATGGCTAGTAATTTAAAGCAAATTTGGCTCACCATTTTTCTACTTAAATGATGTTTACTTGGGCGTGATTTGAAGTTTTAAAAAATGGGAATCGGATTATCAGACCAAAGAGAAACCATCTTTACCACATTTCATGCCTGAGTGAGCATCAAACAAATACAAAAGAGTGAGCAAAAGTGTATATGATTATATGAATGTCATGTTTAAATATACATTTACTTTATTTTAAAAGTCTAAGCTGTTTGGAAAATTGATGACTTTGTAAATCGTAAACAAAGAGAAACTGGTCAGAAAACACAATTTCTATGAAGTTGCCATTTTGTGCTTTCCACAAAGCAGTACTTCAACAAAAGACATTATGAGAACTTTAGAAGCGACCTTTAATGATGTATACAAATATTAAGGAAATTTGATCAAGTATCATTCTGAAATAAAGAATTCAAATCACAGTTGGTCATATTTGGTATACATTTGTCATCCAATCTACACACACCCCTACATACTATTAAATGTAATTTACTATCTACTGACATTTTGAAGAGGGAAAATGTCATAGTTCTTATATTTATAAGATTTAAACTTTAATTTGATCCCTAAACAAGTTAAACATGGAATGTATATAAATGTTATTAATCTCAACTTAACAGAGCTTTTTGCTTTGGTTCATGTCAACAGAGCTTTTATTCACATATTTTTACCATGTGCAGTTTTCTGAAAAAATCAAGACGACATGGTTACAGTACATGCATTTACATAATAATAATATATGTCTTTGTAAACAAATGTTACCAATATGTGTTGGTGCTTATGGATACTCCTTTTTTGCAGAAAAATGCAGAAATGCAGCATGTTCTTTAGTTGACTTAGTTTTTAATTTGAGATTTTTAACACTAACCAACAATTGTGCATGTGAGCTAAGCATACACACCTATGCAGTAGATGCTCAATGTAACCATGTCGGTGTAAGATAACTGGCAGGCGACTGCTTGCCTGATGGCTTGGGCTTTGCCCTCATTAGTTTAGCTTGGCTTTGCTAGCTAGAATATTGGATCTGCTGATGCTTCAAAAATAAATCTTTCAGAGAGTCTTATTGTGGATCAATTAAGCTACATAAAAATAATGCTAAACACAATGCAAGCCTTATAAAATACAAAATTTATATTTTGACATTAGTTATACAATTTAAATGTTTGCATCATTTTAATCTATTTTACACAACAGATTGTTGCACATGATTTACATTGTTTTGCACAACATTTTCATTATTTTAAATGACAAGAAAATTTCCAAAATATCATATTTTTTAATGATCGAGTCATTTTGGTCTATTCTAATTTTGACCCAAAAATATTATATATTTGTGTGTGTTTTGCTTCATTTTACATGAAAAATTGCGACCAACAAGGTATAGAGGCCGTCAGCCTTTTTCCGCAGCGACCATCTTGAGGATACTACCAATCTGCGTGTACGTGCGTCGGACTTTATGCGTCCGTTTACACGAAAGTCGCAGCGCGCCACGCATTTCTGTAGTCACGCGTTAACGCGGTAATGTTAGCAACAATGCACTCGGCCGCCATCTTGAGGATACAATGACGTCACACTGACGGGCTCTATTGTGGCGACACATTCGGGATCTTGCACATGTTATTTTGGTCCATTTCACATGACAGATTGCGGCTGAAAATATTGTAATTTTTGTTGCGTCATTTTGGTCCATTTTACATGACGTATTGCGACCAGAAAAAAAACAACTTTTATATTGCTTCATTTTGGTCTACTTTTCATGACACATTGGCCCATAATATTATGGTTTGCTTGTGGTAAACTTATGGTTTGTAATTTTGATCCATTATTCATGACAGACTGCAGATAAAAAAACAAACATTTTTTAGTTCTTTGTCAGTGTGACTGTTCTTTTAGTACCGTTTACATTACAGAATGTGACCTAGAAAATATTAAATGTGTTCAGTTCTGTGTGACAATGTGTCCGTTTTAGTACAGTTTACATGACAGATTGTGACCAGAAAATATTAACATATTTCGAAGTGTCATTTTTATTTTACATGATTGATTTTAGCAAAAAATATAACAATTTTGATGGGTCATTTTGGTCAACTTTACATGATAGATTACGGCCAAAATCAGTACAAATTTGGGTGTGTGATTTTGGTTCATTTTACTTGACAGATTTACAGACTGATGAGTAAGGCTAAAAACTGATAGTATATGGGAAATTATAAAAAACATTAGGGAAAAACCTGTAAAACATTTGCAAGAGATTGGTTGTGATTACACATATGCATGGGTCATTTGAAAGGTCTCTTAACGCGAATTCACTTATCACAACTGGATACCATCAAAGACTATTTATCTCACATCATTGATATCACCTAAAACAACATAATCGGCTAATAATGACGTTATAGCAGATAGTACATAATATACAGTTGCATAACTACTGTTAGCATTAATAACTTGATTGGCGTTGAATAAACTAATATTGAGCTTGCAAGTCAAATATTGTCTCAGATGCATAATATTGTTTTACTGAAATGTCACAGTGAAAAAGCTAATAGATTTTCAAAAGTGCTGAAGCTTAAAGGAAAATTATGTTAACAATTGTTTTATTGTGATTTGGAAACATATAAAAATCTAAATATATCAGAAACTATTTTTCATGTGCGGCTTGCTGTAAGTCCTTTTAAACATGTTAAAGACAGAAGCCGTGCCACTCTAAGCAGACCAGAAGCTTATTTGTATTATTTTGTATATTAAAGAAATATAGATTATCTTTTGTAGAAAATTTTACTTTAAATTATGCTCTACGTGTCTCTGTATTTACTTATTGCAAATACTCATTTACCCACAAGGAATAACAAGGCCTTTATTTATTATCAACATTGAGTATTCAAATCTTTGAACTGACCGAAGAATATTAAGTAAAGTTGTTTAATCAGAATGTTGAATCATGATCATACGCAATAAAAGTTCCGGTCCATGATTATAATTTATTCCGACATTTGCTGTGTACGCTGTAACTAAATCATCTGATCATGGTTCCAAGCAGTGACATTGCTTGGAAGATGTTTTAATTTAAATGTAATGTAATGTAATTTGATATTGTATTGTGTGACTGGGACATATGGAAGAACAGGGGGATAAAAAGAAATAAACAAACAAACAAACAAAACAAATTGCTCAATAAATTTCTATGTACGTTAATCATACTTCTTATGCCTATGTGCTAAATATTGTGTCATCTTCTTTATTTTCATGGTGTATAAATTAACTGTTTCCTGCATTTAATCATTTTTCTAGAATGAATTTAATTATACAAATAAACTATTTAGTAACTCTTCTGTACCTGCATGTTTAGACGTTGGAAACTTAAAATTGATTCAATTATTAAGACTTTAGTTTAAATTAGATTTTGTAGGTTATATTTTTTAAAGGCTAGGTATGCAATATAATTTTTCCCAGACATAGATTCGGCTAAAATTTATCTTACAATTGTTGGTTACATCTGAAATTATACAACAATCCAAATTGTTAATGCATTTACACCAATTTCAGTCTTTCCCAGATAAAATTTAGTGTCAACATCTGTTTTAGGAAAAGATCTTGAATTTTCAACTACAATCGTATTTAAACCAGTGTTTGGTAACTAAAATAGTGGTTTCCATGTCTGTAAGTAAAAAATACAAGTGCCTCTTGGTCCTCAATCTGACACAAAAAACTAAGTAGCTCTAATGAGGGATGATACAAACACGGGGAACATTAAGTGAGTTTTTGTAAGGCTTTTATCTAGTGACAAGGGTAGCTGTAGGACCATAGAAATTGACACTGATCATGGCGGATGTCTGTGGGGACTTTCAGTTTCACATGACTCAATCAAATTGTAGGATAAATTTTATTATTAACTTTGTATTGCAATACATTTTCCTTTGAAGTAAAGTAAATTTGTGGAAAATTATGTCTTGCAGTAACTGATTAAGAAGCAACCAGGAGCTTAACTCTCCAGCTAGCTATAGTTGATCAAACATATATATATATATATATATATATTTAATATTCTGACAATGTCATGGCGAATTAAAAATTCAGGACTTTGCACAAAAAATAAAATTTAAGACTACACCCTCATATTGAATAAAATAGTATAAGCTTTGTTTTGTGACACCCCTTGTAAAAATTGACATGGCATTGAGATTGTTTGACCTATTTCTCTAAAAGAAATAATGATAAGCTTACTATATAAGGTTCTAAGAAAATGCATGGGATTTTAAATGCTGATACACTACAAGATTATTGCAGGGACTATTGCAAGAAATTTGAGGATCAGTATTGCCTTATCGAGGCCCCATCTTCATTTAATTTAGAATTGCCAGCTAAGATAATATAATAAACCTTGGATGGACTATTAAGTACTGTAATCATTATATAATGAGTTTAGTTCCTTCTGTATGGCTTGTAAATTGCGTGTACTCAGTCCGCAAACGTCAGTTCAACAACCCAATTCCGAGTCATTGAACTGGAACTCTATCAATTGGGCCCTGAATGGCCGGGTCTGGAGAGCTAATTTCCGCTTAATGAAAGTTGCAACATCTTAGCTTGAAAATCAATTACTGGTTGATTGGAAATAAACAATTCAAAGGGTCCCCTGTTGAACTCAGATTGAAATGCTATTAGGAATTTGTTGCAAAATAAAACAGTTTTATGGATGCTAGTTGAGTGTGTTTTCTTTTTGTGGATTTTGTAATTAGTGTTTTGAATAATTGACAACGCTCTGCACTCTTCGGTACTGTCACTTGTCAAACCTTTTAGAACTTATGCTTGTGAAAACTTTACAAATTAACAATTTGGTGGTTTTTTTGCTTTGTTTTCTTTGGTCATTTTTTGTTTTGAAAAATCACAAAAAGACCAATGCTAAATTTGGAAAATTCACAAGATTCGGAAAAAAAATTCAGAAAAAAAGGTCGCTGTTCCTTTATCTCCCGACTCCCATGCAGCTGGTCTGTTAGTCAGAAATTTTTAAATCTACAGGATTTATTAACATTTTCTAAATATGCCAACAGTGTCAAGTCAAGTAGTGAACATTTATAATGATTTTGCAATTAGGATTTTTCTTGATATTTTCACTTCTTAATATTTGGTTGTTTTCAAAAAGCATATTGACTAACCTGCTTTAGGTTGCCTTTGTAAATCTGTGGCAATACTTAGCCGGTTATGGCATTAAAATAAGATTGGAAAGTAATAGCTGCTGCATGTGGTGACCAGTGTTCTAAGTGTTACGAGAAACATGCATCATTACATACTTGTTCTGTGTATGTAAGTTCATAAGCTGGTAGAAGACGTTACAATATTGTTAAAACCTTCAATGAACCACGAGCAGAGTCTGGACAGTTCCATAATTGTCTCTTCTACCCTATATCATCCTTGATCTTCCTCAACTTGGATAAGTCAGTAATTTCAAAAGCCACATCAAATTCTTCACAGCATCATATGATTTCTTCTGATGAGGACTTGTGTTACATGCCAAAAGTTTAATCCATATAGTCTGATTGTGATCGACAATATAGTAGACTAACTAGGTCTGTAGCTGAGACTATATCCCTTTCCTTATTTAAAGGACAGATCTAGGGATGACTAAGGGCAGATTACATTAGTGAATGGCATAATGACCATTACACTCTTTGGAAAGTTAATCTTGGTGTATAATACATAGATAAAACAGAATAAGAAAAAATTGGTATGCGGAATAGACTGTTTTTACTCTCTCGTCGAAGACCATCATACTATAGTGCTGAAATTGTCTCTTTGGCCTTAGAGCTTTTTGGTAATTGATTCATTATCTTGCCTTATAGCAGCCATAATCATACTACGATCTTACCTTTTTGTTATCATGAACGTAATGCTATCATTATTCAATACTGTCCACTCATAATACTCTGCTTGACAACCATTAGAATGCATTCAGGGATGCCGTCAAGTAGCATGTTTTCCTGGCTGATCATGTGTGACAGCGTGACATGATTACCGTAAATGAAATGGATGTCGTCAACACAGATAGCCAGAGTTTGAGGCTATATAAGTGCAATGCAACCTTTTAAATCTGCAAAACGGTTCATTTTCTTCTTGCGAAAATGTCACTTTAAAGGACAAAACAAAGAGATGGACAGAACAGTGCAGTATGCTTTTTGTAAATCTCTCATAACCAATCCAATTTTACCGTCGTTTACGATCACTAATAAACAATTTGGAAGCGGATATTATATACAACAATATGTCATTTGTGATGTATTTCCATTTTCATGTCACATTTATAAGATGATGAAATAAGTGTTATTACATTTCCAGCTTAAAAGGTGTCCTTAAGTTGAAAGCTATTATTAGTAAGTTAATTATATCAATGATACAAATTATGACGTCACATTTACAAGAGGATGAATTCAAGTGTTACTACATTTCCTTCCTCAAGAGTGTCTTAAAGTTTCAGTTAGTTAATAATGAGATGGTGAAATACAGGAGGTAGAAGTGCTTTAGTTAGTAGTAAAGCATAGTGGTTAAACTATATAGTGTAATATATGTTTAAAACCCTGCAAAATTAATTTGTTGCTTATTTTGCTAAATTTGAACAGCAGGAAGTAATTGAATGCTGTATCTTGACTGACTAATTCAGTAAGAGCTGCTAATGTAAAGTTCACCTAAGTTTTATATTTGATGTGATGTCATAACGAGTATGTACCCGCACCCACATGTTTAAGTTGCAGCATGCAAGTGTTTAGGTCGTGGCATTTGTATTTACACGTGTGCAATGGTAATTACATATGTTACACAATAAAGTAACATAAAGATGTAGTTAGGTCACATCCATTCTCAAAATGAGGGGAGGGGAACCTTAGCAAATTAGATATGTCATCTAAACTGTATAGGCCTATGTTGAAAGTGATATTTATAAGAGTGCTATTGCCCACCTCAAAATAAAGATCCTCTAACTATATTTGAGATGTTTTAAAGGCATATTCCCACATTTTTCCAAAAAAATAGATTGCGCTAAAACCCTTATTAATTATCGACCATGTGTAACTGATGTACTATGTAAGCCTTGTTTGCCCCAAATCGTATTTAAACCAGTTAAAATGGAATTTTTAGTCATACGCGTTTCACAGTATGGCCCTACATAGCCACCGTACTTCTCTATATGCACCACGTTGAACTCGCATATTTCGCAATAATTAAACTTCGGAGATCATCAAAGTTTAATTTAAAATCACTGATTTTGAAGCAATTAGGCCGAATTAAGTTTAGCTTTTTGCAGGGTATGTTAGTTTATCAATATGAAATGTAATTATGTGCAAAAGAGAAACTTGTTTGAAATAAATTGAGGGCGTTTTGGCCAGAAGATGTGGGAATATGCCTTTAAGGTGGGCTTCATAGGCTTATTTTAGCCTCCCAAAGAGCCCAAGAAGACAGGTGAATACAGGTGAATACACCACGTAACAATGTTGTTGTGCTTAATAAGTTTGAATTCAATCAAAACGTTATAAATTTAGGAATTTTATGTGGCACTGTTGGATTTTAGTCTTGTATTACAGAAAAAGTCTGTAATATTGGTGGTCATGGTGTATAAAGGTCTATGGGTAGCAACCAGGGGTAACAAATTTGTTAATACCAGGTCAGACTTTACATCTGTAAACAATTGAGGTCAAAAAGCAACATATATAGGTATAGTTTTCTAACTGTCCAATGATTATTCTGTGCAAATATGGGAACATTTTTGCAGTTCCATTTTTGAGTTAGTTTATTTTATAAATGACATCCCTTGTACATTTTTTGGCAGGTTAGGGCACTATAACAGATATTTAAATTTTTGCAGAGTATGTAAAGTAACCAATGCAAAACATTATTCAGTTAGTACCATATGTGACCTTGTCTTAAACATATATAAACACAATCCATTTACACAGAGAGATAAAAGAAGGGTGGGATTCCATCTTCACCTAGTACCTTTGTTGGTTTTCTCTGGGCACTCTCGATCCGGTTTCATCCTACATCCAAAAAGAAGTGTGACGAAAATAATGCCTAGCTAGCATGACTGGTGTGAAATGCTAAAGTTGCCTACACAACGTTCAGCGCCTAAATAACCTGTAGGGTTGGTTTGGCGCATTAGAAGAACAGCACATAATTATTTATGTATTTTATTATTTGATGATATAACATATAGAACCACCCTAAGAAAAAATGTGAGAATACATGTTTCAGTTTTTAAATATCAGATTAATCCATGATCATAACTGTTAGACTAAAACATCATCAAACAGCATAAGCACTTTACCAAATTAAATTTACAATTCTAAGAAACTGAATTCACCACAGATTTCATGATTTTAAGTGATTGATATCATTATCATGAGACGATGGCATGCTTAATACTTTTAAAATCAACTAATTGTAATTAGTAAAAATCATTAACATTTTTGATTTGAAATTATCATCTCTAATTTTAAAACTAATATACTATAGTACTTTTACCATTCTTTTTTTGAAAACTTCTCTAAACTTTGTAACAATCTAATCTAATTAATTATTAGTATAATAAAAATCTTGTTCATACCTAGAAGTTCATTAAGATATTGGATCTGAGACCTTTCTTGGTCAACAATTAAATAAATTCATTGATTGTCTAATTACACAAAACTAAACTATTAACTCAAATGGTAATGAGTAATATGAAATCTATACCATGATGACATCCTATTATTCTTACTCTGAAAGTAATTAGTGTATTGACATTGTTAGTGTGCTTGGTAATAGTTTCATAAGCACTAATCACCTGATTATTAAGGGACATCATATACTAATAATGACTCGATTAAACTCTGTGCCTTGACCTAATATACTGAATCACAGTGATAAGCTGTGAGAACTACAGCTAACTACATGTACCCTGGACATGTTATCCACCGCTGATATTTGCATTAAAAACTTGATACCTTACATTGAACCAATTTCAAATATTTAGCCTAAATTGTAGTTTTCAAGGGTGAAATATTTTTCTAGAGCTATTACAATTGGTTACACAAATCAAACAAACCTAATTGTGGATAATAAGTTAAGGGGTCTCCAACTAGTCCAGATTTTTTTACCGTAAATTATCGAATCAAATTTTGCATAACTTATTTTAGAATGAACCTGCATAAAATGTTTTTGGTATTTATAAAACACCATGAAGGATTATTTCTTACGTCATCAGAAATGACTATTCAATAAAGATTTATTTGTGTTGAAGTACAACATGGCTTCTTCAAAGAAACTGTTTTTGGCGTGTTTTGAGGTGCACTAACTGCAAATAAATTTGTCGTTTGTCCATACTGATAGTATTTTAAGAGTAATAGTAAGTGTATATTAGTAGTTAAGATTCCAAGGCAAATTTTGCTCACCATTTTGGTACTTAAATGATGTTCACTAAAGCATGAATTGAAGTTTTTAAAATCGGGACCCATACCAAAGAGAAACCATATGAATGTTGACTTTGTTTCATACACAATTGAAATGTTGCTCCTTTCTAAAGAATTCAAGAGAGTGAGAAAAAGTTTCATACGAATGTCGTCTACAAATTTACAGTTACTTTATTTTAAAATTCTGTGCCGTTTGGAAAAACAACAACTTTGTAAATTGTAAGAAAAAAGAAGCTGTGTCAGAAAAACGCACAAAATGCAATTTCTTTGCAGATGGCATGTTGTGCTTTCATAAAATAAATCCTCATTGAAAAGTCATTTCTGATGACGTAAGAAGTAATTCTTCATAATGTGTATAAATACCAAGAACATTTAATGCGGGTTCATTCTAAAATAAGGAATGCAAAATTTAATTTGATAATTGACGTTAAAAAAACATGGACTAGTTGGAGACCCCTTAACAATTGATATCAAACTAGGCAAAACAGACAGTTGTAATTGTAACAAGAGTTGAAAATTATGTTAAAAAAATTAATTTTAGAAAATTACTTGCACCTGAAAAATATGTTCCAATAAATAAGC
>JAUMTS010618810.1:0-12815 GCA_032273385.1 Ophiopholis aculeata | reverse complement strand
TGAAGAAATCATCACCAGTAAACATGTTACCCTAATTACAAAATACATCAACAAAACTTGCACAAACAAAACATGTTCAAAACTAACAAAAATCAGTTATAACTAGCAATAAGATCTAATTTGTACATGTTTTTAAAATGTTTGGCCTACTTGCATTGTTTAAGATCTGCCTCTAAAGAAGTTCATAAAATTGTATCGGCTGTTCTAATTGCACGCTCTGGGAACATTCTCGTTGTTTTGTGAATACTGTAGTCTAGGGTATTTCTCGTTTGATAGTTATGAATTTGGTTATGTTCAGAAAGTATTAAAAGACAATTTCTGGGAGACTTGCCAGTAGTTTTGTGTGATTTTTAGACATAAATACTCCGATTTCGACTTTACAAGTGTCATATATATTCAAAAAATTATGCTTTTTAAATAACGGTCCTGTATGACATCTATAGTGCTCACGTGATATTTATTGCCCATGTCTGAAGTTTAAATATTTTTTCAAGATACGTTTTGTACGTATAACCCCAAGAGAACTCCCTGATCCCCCTATACATGTTAAGTAACATAGATAAGATATCACTAGCCTTGATGGTAGCATTGTAATTATTTGTTGGTGTATTTTGAACATTCTTCATCACCTTATTATTTCAGATGTATTTCCCAAGACAAGAAGCCAGCTGTTGTTGGATTTACTTGTCCGATACGTCGAGGGGAGTCGCAGTATTTACGATTGTGAGTTACAACACGAAGTCGCATGTCTTTTGTGTATTTTCTATTTTTGTCAAACAAAACATTAGACTTTATATTCGATTTCAACAGCCATAGTTCTTGTTCTTGGTAGGAAATTCCCCTTGTTGAGTAGGAGCACCTTTTCTATCCGAAGAGTAGTTTTTTTGTGGTTGAAGAAAATACACTTATTTCACAATCACCACTAACATGAAAAAATATACACATCAAAATATCCACTCAGGAAACTATAATCCACAACATAAAATTACACATACATAACATAATGTGAGCGCAAAGAGTGTCATGCAAAGGGGGGTTGGCTATCAGGTGAAAAAAGTCCGTTGTTTGTTCATCCAAATTTCATGAAGGTAGTTATTTGAGTAGCATTTCCCTTAAAATTTCCCACAATAGTAATCCAAAAAGCAGATCCCAATGATGTTTAAAGGATCAGGTTTAAACACAGATTAAACACAGATGTTTTAGAACAAAGCAGGAATGGTAAGCTATCTACGGCAAAGGATGCAGGGTTGTGATAATAGTTTAAAATACCGCTTACCTACTTTTAACACTTCCCTTTGTTTTACAGCTTTTATTTCATTTATTCGTTTTACATTCATTTTTGACATGACTTTTCCTCAGCTCATGCTTTTACAAATTTAGAAAAATTGTTAGGAAAAATTACGCCAAATATAGTCACATTCTCTCAATAATGAACTGTATTCGTTATACATGTACATCAGACAACTGTCTTTTTCAATACACTTGGAACTGACCTTGACCTTGAATTTGAAGGACAAGAGGTAACATGACAGATTGCCGAATATTTTGGTGTTTGAATTATGTGTATGTTTGTTACCTCAAATGATCTTGAATAGTAACAAACGATATGGTTGATTTTTCCAATCTTGACAAGAAAAACCACTGTATTGTGTGTATTCATCAGTTCATCATCATTGGCCGACGTGTCAGGCTAAAGAATGTTCCTTCTGCCACAGTTTGCCTTCCTACCCGAAGAGATCCAAAAATGAAATGAGAGATGGGTTGGTTGGTTGATCTTTTTACGCCGAAATCTCGCAATCTGAGCAATGAAACCTATCGAAGCGTGTTAATTGTCGCGTACAGTTTCTGTTTTGGGGAAATTGTTAGGCGAATAAGGGGGCTTTAATGTATGACACCAATTTAGGAAGTGTTTTAAATTTAATTAGGGCCATATGTTGAATTCGATTTTAGTTTTGATTATAACTTAGTAACTAGTACTTATAAATCAAGATAACCTTGTTAACATTTGGGGCCGCGGACATGCTAACCTTAAGTTTAAATTTTCCTCTTGTTGTAGTTCTTGTATTCCTAGACGTTATTTAGTTTTGATTATAACATCCTGGGTTAACTTGAGGTATGTACGATTTTATCTCCAGTTGTTATAGATTTTGATACGTTTTCGTTGATTTCAGCAATACGATTTACGAAAGATCATATGTGGATACGAATGTCAAACAACATTGGTACTGTTGGAACTACACAAAAACTACTCAAGGTAAGTCAAATATTAAAATAAATTGCAGTGATTTTAAGTGCACTCTGCCTCCCTGGCTTTGTAATTCTGCGCGGCCTCAGCACACTTTACAGAGTTTCGCTAATCATTGTGCATGTGCCCAGTTTACACTACATTGACTTCCTGGGAAGTCTAGGGTTTATTGCAGCACATAGTTGGCGCAGGCCTGGAAGCAATTAAGACACTAGCTCCCCGATTATTTGTACACTCAGCACGGGTCAGATTTGAACTGCGGCAAAATGATCATGGTCACTACATACAACTGCATGGACCAGGAATTGAACCCATGGCTTATGGTGCAAAGGTATGAATGACTACTACACAATCTGCTTTGTCAATAAAACTGGTAAGAATGAGCGATTAATGCATGAAGTTTAATCATGTTTTTTGTATTTGCACACAATTGTTTTCATGTTTTGACAAAATCACTCCACTAAAAAGTTAACCTTCTCATACCTGCTTGTGGTCCTGTGGTAACATTGGCCTCCCTGTAGGGCCCAAAATGTGCTGTCTTTGCCATAACACGGAATGTGTAGTCTGCTTTCTCTCCTAATTTCTCTACTTTGTAAGACAAGGCTGTGCCTCCAAGGTCTACTGTAATGGTGGCTTTCTCACCTGAAATAAAAAGTGTTTAATATAATGATGACATATTTTAATATTCACCCTAAAAACTGTCAAATTTCATTGACATATAAATGCATAGTTCTGACATCTTTTAACTGATGATTTATTTTTAGAAACAACATCTCATTCTGAGATTTAATTGAATTTAGTTAAAAGTTGATCCAAAGTCATTATGCTAAGAGACGATTTGTAAGAACTAATGGTTCACATATTCTATATTTCACATGGTTGCAACTTTTAAAGGGGGTAAATTGCAATTGTATAACAGAATGGACCCCGGGAGCACAAACAAGACGAAGAGGCAGACAAAGTAGGCGTTAGATGGACATCATTACAGAATTTAGAAGTGTTACATGGATGCGACAAGAAAGATAAAAATTGAATGGTGATGAAGAAGCCTTCCTTCTGCAGTGGAGTGACATAGACTAGATAGATATTGCAATATTGTGCATATCATTAAGATATCATAAGATAATACAAAAACAACATACAAATCTTGATACAAACTTATGGCTTGAAACTCAACATATCAACATAGACATAAGCAATTATAAAGGAAACTATCATATATTAACAAAAGAAACTGTTAGAGAGAAACAACTCTAGAACACAAAGTAGCATGCTAAGATCTGGAGGAAATTTTTCTTTCTTTCATCACATCTTGTTTTCATATCAAAACTTCAGCAACTGAGCCAGGAAGACTTATTCATTCATGTGATGACATACACAACTGATCAAGCAGATATCAAAAGGGCTAGAAATACTTAATTGTGGCATTTATCAAGATTTTTAACTTAAATATCAACATAATAAGATAAACAAATAATTCAGACAGGTTGTTATCATAACAGAAAGCAATGCACCCACATACACTGCAGCTGCATCACTGTGACAATCACAGCTGTTATGAAAATACTATCTTAAATATTCATATTTTAATATAAATTAATATTCATAGAGTTTCATTTAAATATTCATAATGCTTTAAACGAACCCTTTGCAAAAATCATGGTGTTAACTGTTTGAAAATTAATTCAATGCTTAATATAAGTAAAATTGATGTTATTAAGGTTACTGACTTTGCAGTCATGTCAGAGCAGAATTCCATTTGATTTTAATAAACAAAATGATGTTTCTTAAGCAACATCTCATTGTAAAACTTGAGCCATCTTATAATGGTATATTAAGTGAAATTGTGTGGAATTGTGCTAAAAGGAGGTAAGTGCTTTCATTCAAGGTTAGTTAAGCCCAATATTTTGGAAAACAGTTTTTCAGCAATAACTCTAAAACCGCTCAAGCTGGACATCTTAAATAATCTGTTAGCGGCTGTTATTTGGTATTCAGAGACCCCTCATGGAAAGCTGTGCTGTGCATAAAAGGGGAAAGGTTTTCTTTAAAAATAACTTTCCTAACAAATAGATCTATTTTATAAAAAGTGAAAACGATCCAAAAAAGTTTGAGAATGATACTTAAGCTTTCCAAAACATTTTGGGTGAAATTCATGCCTTTTGAAGATTTTTTTCTTCAAAAACTGCAGTTTTTGGCCAAAATCTGACATCCCCATTGAATTTGGCTTGTCAATCCCATTCTTAGCATGTATACTTTTATATGGTTCAGTGAGATGTGATTAAAAATATGTTTGAATCTAGAAAATTGTGAGTGACAAAGTAACATCGTAAGTTTTTTTTAAGCTACACAGCAACATTTACATGATCCACCATTTCATAGGGATCACCACAACTATAAGGACCAAGTAAGGTACTTCAAACTGAAATAACTGTGCAGTGTCTATGGTGATCATTCCATATTAAGCTATGGCTTAGAGTATCTGCAGAGTACTCCAAAAGTTAATACACAATGTCTTTATCTTGCCCTAACTCCATCCAAAGCTATTATAATCTTCTTTTTTTGAGTTATTTTCACACAGGAATTTCAATAAAATTTGCAAAACAAGTAAATATAATACAGGTCACTACAAAACTCAAACTGAGATTGCAATGCATTAAGTAGAAATGTAAAACCTGGTCAAAGGAAAACAAAAATAAACAAGTCAAGCAACACTGAGTCACAAGAGAAAGAGAACACATTTAATCAAACATGTTTTACAAACAAAGTAGATATAAATCTTCATTCAGAACAGAATTAACAAACATGGAACAAGGCAAATAAAACTCTCAATTTGAATACTGAATATCTCGTAAGATTTAAAATCAAAACTGAGGTGTCCAAAATCAACACAATTTGCAAAATCAAATAACAAAGAGATAAAGAATAGTGAAATAATGATGATGCAAACTAAATTCAAATGAATGAACATTGGTCATTTTGCGATCATAATGCAGGCAGCTAATATATCAGAGAATAGGCAAACAATCAAAACAAAGCTATAATAAACAAGTAAAAGGAGAGGAAAATGGAAAGTCAAAGGCTTTAAAGAATGAAGACTAGTAGTTAACACTAACAGAGTATGTAAGCTCTCTAGTACAAGGTCATACTTACTTTTATCATATTTAACTACTGATTAATGAAAGGGGAAGACAGAAGAGTAAGTAGTGTTAGACGCAAGAATTGGACATTAGACAAATATATTGAACATTTCTGGTGAAGCAAAAACTGCCACGGAGATAAATTTTGATATTTTTTGGATGCTTTAATCATGAAATAAAACAGCTTTCTGGTGTAGTTTAAAGGAGTTAAAAATTTGTGGAACTTAATCTAAAATCCAAAAAGGTTTTTTTAAAAATATCTTGTTTGGACAAATGGACCTGGCTGGGTCAAGATTTGTTAAAAAACAGGGACAAACGTTGAAGTGTAGACATGGTCAACTTTTCTCTTAGATGGAATCAAGTCAATTTTTTTCAATGACATTAGGGAACAATTAACTTGCCAAATGAAGTGACTTGAGGCATAACTTGAACTACAGGTCTGGTTACTTGATAACCATCTGTAGTATCTGGGTATAAAGTTAAACTGAATCCAGACCGGTCATATCGGGAGCGTCCTTATTTCAATATACACACAGCCCTTGATAAGCATACATGTAATTAAATTTAGCTAGTTTGTAGCTGATTTGGCTTATCTGTAGCTGAACTAATCCTGACACTAACACAAGTAACTTTTGAAATGTGTTCAGCACTGGCTGAACAGACTCGGTAAGAAGAAGATCTGCATTATTCAAGTTGGAATTTGTGAAGTAGTAGCAAGATGTTTAAAAGCTACACCTTCTATGTACACAAAGACGTATGTCATATTTTCACCAGTTAAAAACAATTGGAGCTGAAAATAAAGTCACATTCAATTTGTAACACTAAATTCAAATACAACAGAGAAAATCTTTAAAAAGTGTTAAAAGCTGGCTAATAATTACAGTTTGAGCTTGACTGGTATAGCGAAGGTTAATTAGTAACTCACCATTAATTGATTTTATTAGTTGGTAGAACACTTGATATCCTTGTATAGGCCCACACGGCATGGTTGGTTGACTCCAGTGCACCACTAAAGATGTCATGCGAATCTTGCTAAATGTTAATGAAGGGACAATGCCAGGAACTGGAGGGTAAATAGGAAAAGAGAAAATAAATATGTGTGTTTTTACAGCATAGGTGCATGGACACACAAATGTAACAAAACTGATAAAGTAACACTGTAAAAGGTGATGGATCATCACTCTAGAGATCTTAATTTGAAGTTACATTTTAATTTGTATCAAGCAATTGTGTATGTTGCACTTGCTAATGCTTTACTGTGTAATCTAAAATATGTCAAATTAACTAGTCAAGTTTACACTAATACCTTGCAAAATGGAGCTTTATAACAAAATCTCAGAGAGTTTGAAAAAAAAAATGTAAACATCTAATCGGGCTCCTGTTAAAAACATCATGCACAGGGTGGGGTCTTATAATTGGAAATCCCTAAAATTATGAAAGAAACTTGTAGGTTTCAAAGAATATATCATACAAATGACCAATTGCCTTCCAATTCCCCAACACTGATATTTTAATACCACTTTGGTATTGAAATTATTTCGAAAAGCAACTTCTGGTCTAACCCATTCATACTTTAAGTAATGGAAGCATTTATAATACTTTTGGACATGTAAACTTCTTTCTTATTTTACGTTCTGTTACATTAGACTGATAACATAATCTGGATATATCTATTTACTGAATATGTTGAGGCCTGTTACAATAAACAGGCTCTGTGATTGACACATCAAATCAGTAAGAGCAACAATGTAAAACCTGATATCATGTACAGACACAGTGAGTTACATCATCCATAAAGTCTTTACTTTAAGCAGCAGGTTATAATCAAGAAGTTCATTTTGGTATAATTAGACAAAGAGTAAGAGAGAAAATGGAATAAGGAGAAAGTTATTTTGTACAATTAAAAATTAAAGTTAATTATGAAAACATGAAAAATTATCTAATTTATGTGGATACAGTGACCAATTTGATTAGTTTGACCATTTGTGGTTAATGACCTCTAACGACCCCTACAAGACCTTTGAATCAAATCTTATTTCCGTCACATGTGTGACTCTATCAATGGACTACTGTGTCCAAGTTCCATGAAAATCCATGGAAGTATGTAAAGGGTTCAACTTAAGTAACTTACCCTCACTTTGCCAGGGTTATAGCTAAAACCTAATTTCCTTTCCAGTAAATGATTTACATAGTTATCAAGGCATATCGCTTTGTTACCGTTACATGCCATTAACGGCCAATAATCACAGATTAGTTAAGATTTGTGTCATGTTTTGACAATTGGTGATGTATGAAATGTTACAAAAGACACTACGCGGGAGTAACGAGCAGCGCTGTACACACATGCTGGCCTTGTAGATGACCCATATTGATTACTGCTATTGCATGCGAACATTCAATATTAACTGCACACGCATGAGCATGTCTGTGACGAATATCTCTACCGTTCGATCTTGGGAATACAAGAATGCCTCACTCAGCATTGTATACCTGGTCCAGCGAAGTTTGCTTATGTTTGCCGCGTAGTGTCTCTTATTTGTAACTTTTAATAGTCGACCAATTTTCATAAAAGACGCTCATCTTGACTAGTCTGTCATGAGTTGCCGTAAATGGTGTATAAAACGGTAGCAAAGAGATGTGCATAGTTAACATCTTCTGGATAGGAAATTAAGTTGTATCTATAGCACCGGAAAGTGAGGGTAAGTAACTGAACTTGAACCCTTTAGATACAGTGACCAATTATGTGTAGATTTAACATTTTTGCCACAGACACACACCCCGACTGACTCACTAACACTACCAAAGTAATCCCAATGTGCAATCCTACAGATGACCCACAAAAATGGCAGGAGCTCAACATTTCCAAGAGATTAACAATTGATCAATTTATTTTATGCTAAATTTTCCAGTTGTTACATGTATGAATATACAATTGCCACAGCAAGTTCATATAGAGCGTCACAATTTCAAAAAATGTGGTAATCTCACATCTTAACAGCAGAAAAAAGGCTTCTTTACAAACAAAATATTGCAATAAATTTGACATACCACTTTCTAAAGTTCTGTTTTCTACTACTTGACTTAGTGGTCCTTCCCCTGCAGCATTGAAACCTTTCACTTGTACACTGTATTGAGTCCAGCAGATTAGTCCTTCCAGGTGAACAGAGTTGGACGACTTGGCAAATGTCTTGATCTTTTCTGTCCTCTTGTTTCCGCTAACCCAATATACAATCTGTCAAAAGGCCAATAATAATGGAATAGTTAATAGTCACAATGTAATATTTTCAAGCAAAATGAATCCATCTGTTGAAACTAATAAGAATCAAAACAAATAACAAAGAATAAATAAAAGGAAAAAGATTCACTAGCCAATTTAATTTAAAAAGAAAGACTGGTCATTTTCTAAACTTTTTGAAATATCACCCCATATCACAATATGTTTGCTATTCTAATTCAGTAAGAGGAGCTTAGAAAGTCAACAAGATATCCCATTTGTGGTTGATGAAACTCTACCCATCCATTATACACAAACTGATAAATACTCCGTCTAGTGGGTAGGGCGCATGTTTGATACATGCTAAACGGCGCATATGCAAACCCACTCTATGCAGCGTGTAGACCACCACGCGATAGCTTAGTCCGATTTGAATTTTTCAAGAGGGGTGTAACTATTTAAATTAACGCCAACAAAATAATGTAGCAATATTCTTGTCTAATAAATACCTCTGATCAAATGCAAAATAATAAAATTAAGAATAAAAGATGGGATGTTTAGTTTTGCCCATCTTTGATAGTGTCATAATGGATGAGCATCAAACATTTTGAGTGCTGGATTGACGGTATCCACCACCATCTAAGATAGACAAGCAAGATTAACTAGCTATGACTGAATTTTGATTCTATCCAAACTAACTGACCTTGTATCCCTGGAGTCCTCCATTTTGTGATTCAACAGAGGGCGGTGTCCATGAAACCTTGAGAATAGAGGGCGCTACAGCGATGGATTTCACACCAGTAGGTGGAGCAGAAGGGACTGTGGAATATAAACAAACAAAGTTATTTGTAAACAGGTATAAGGCACGACATATAAATTATAAAACAAAAACTTGTTTTTTGTATTCTATTTTGAATTTGTTATAAATTTTTTCTTTGATTCTCTGAAGTCAAACCTTACTGGGTTCCTTTATGACACGCACCTAAAGCAATGATCAAATACCTATTTTACTTTGTTGCATCATACTGATCTATTCTTAGGAACATCCATGGGCTCTCTAGGTGATGTTTTTCAAATCAATTTGACCAGTATAACACTTTTCTACAAGACTTCTACATATTAATTGCTTTCTATTTAGGCTTATTGAGTTCCTTTATGACACGCACCTAAAACAATGAGCAAATACCTATTGTTGCATCATACTAATTAAATCTATTCTCAGGAACATCCATGGGCTCTCCAGGTGATGTTTACCAAATCCACATCAATTTGAAGTATTGCACTTGTCTACAAGATTTCTACATATTAATTGCTTTCTACTTCAGGCTCAAAAGGTATAATTGTTATTTTCATAGCTCAAGAACCCACACTCACTTGCTTCTCCAACAAACACAGTTACTGGTCTACTGTAAGGTCCCACACCCTCTTCATTATAAGCTGCTACTTTGATCTCATAGTTGTGATACTTCTCCAGACTCTGTATCGGATTCTCTGTGACCCTTGGATCATTGATTATCTGCTCCATGTAGCCTGGATCAGGAAGTTGGCGGAAGAGGATGCGGTGGCCTAGTAAGGGGCCGTTATGAGTGTCTGCAGGTGAAGTCTAGAGAGAAGAGATAAAGAAGATGTAAGTTAACAAATACTACACATGATGTTGTTTCATTTACACAGTTCAGTGGTCCAAGTAAATTTGGTACCTTCAAAATTTTACAATATGTCACAGAATCTGGACCTTTTTGACGATTTACGCAAACAGCATGAATTACTTAGCCAGTTCTTTTGTGACTTACATTATGACTGCAGATAGCACGCTACTGAACTATTTAATACTGTCTCTGTAATATCAGACAAATAATGAGCAGGTCCGGCCCATCTTTAAGAAATATTAACCAAACATGATGGGTAGACAACTCCATGTTACCAATCATGATAAACTTTAAGTTTTCAGAATGTGATAAGAATTCTTTTAAAAGGAACACTTACCTGCCACTTGACAACAACTGAAGTAGTTGTGATGGGCATAACCTCAATGATTGTAGGAGAACCATCAGGAACTATGATGAAAAGAGAAGTATACAATAATCAAGTTGTCTTGCAACAAACACACAATCAGTTCTACATGCTACTGAAATTAAGAGTTGGATTAGTAATGGGGCAATAAAGATCTTGGATGGTACAAAAATAATCATGGACTTGTTCTCTGTGAAATTAGTGATTGTATCGCTCTAAGCTATTTTGATTCAAGTTATTTCATAAGTATTAACTTACCATCTATTGATGTAGAAATAGAATTTGATGCAGGACTATATGGACTGGCTCCTACATCATTGTGAGCTTGTAGACGGAATTGGTATAAGGTGTATGGTGATAACCTGTACATGCACAGAAAGAAACACTAATTTAAATGGTTCTGTCATAAGTTAATTCACATACCAAATGTTATGTATTTTTATTGCAAAGTCTGAGAATAGTTTGTAAATTTGGCAATATTTTCAATAGATTATTAAACAAACAGTTGAACAACTTACTCTCCTACAGTGTATGAAGTAATTCCTGCCTTGACCCCAGTGGCATGGTCTGTAAAGAGCCCAGAGTCTTTCTTCACCTGGATAGAGTAGGTACGTAGCGGTGAATTGCCATTGTCACCTTCAGTCCATGAGATGCGCACTTGACGACTCTCTACTCGGTCTACGATTGTCCTAGAGGGTGCTCTTGGAGCAGCTAAATAAATGAAGAGTAGATAAATAAAGGTTATTTAACTTCTGAAATACATGAGGAGTTACAAAGCAGAGTATATGAGCAAGTGTATATATTTACTTATATTGTAAGTAGTAAAAATACCTACTTCTATTGTTAGTAGTAAAAACCACAGCAACAGATGGTGTGCCCCATCCTAGTCTAGTCTTGGCAGTAACACGGAATATATAATATATCTCTGGTGCAAGTCTGTCTACACGATGTCTTGTGAAGCTCCCAACCTCTACTTCTTGTTCCAATTCAGCTGGGTGCTGCTGCTGTCGCCAACCAACCTGCAAATATAGGATGAAGGGTTGAAAAAGGGTTAAGAGGTTTGAGTCTGTGCAAATCCACTGGGGACACTCACTATACAGGAATGTGGGGGCTAGTCCGGGTATTCAGGGGTGGCGCCACCGTAAGGGGCCAAGGAAAAGTAGAAGACAGGAAAGAAAGGTACAAATGTAAAATAATGAAAAGAGGAGGGTGTAAGGGAGGGAGAAGAATATAATTGTTATTTTCTTCAGCCGACAAAACCCTCTATTACACGACAGCAACCAAGTAATAACAGTGCTCTGTGAGAAATCAAGCTAGATTTTTTCATTGAAAGAAATTATAGCTTCAGAGGCCTGCTATGGCTGCTATTAATGCATGTTTCCCCCACTAAATATATAAACTGGTGCAGCCCTTGTAAGTATCTACTGTGGTTTTTGCCTAACTTTAAGCTTTTCATAAAGATCATTTGTCTATTTTGAAACTAAGATGTCAGCCATATTTATGAGTATCAAAATTATCACTTCAAACAAATAAGCACCAATGACATAAAGTTGAGCAACTCCAGCATTTGGTATAGATCAAAGACAACATCCCTGCAAACACACACCCACGCATATAGTATAGATCAAAGACAACATCCCTGCATACACACACCCAGGCATATCTTACCTTGTATTTGTCAATCATCCCATTGGGTTGTTGAGGGGGTTGCCAGGTGATTTCAATGGAGGTCTGCGTCACAACAGGGAATGTAATACTATCAGGTGGGCCTGGTACTGTTGGAATACAAAGATGACAACAAGATTTTATTTAATTTGATCTCTATATGTGGTTAAAAACAGACACACACATCCCAGCTGCCAGGCATTTTATTCAAATATTTAAGGTGCAAGTTACAAATTACAATCAGAAATGGGGGCTCGTCCGGGAATAACTCATTATCATCTACTCAGTTGTAAAGACATTTGTAAAGGTTTCTGGTGTCACCAGTTGATAGCATGTTTGAACTGGAGAAGCCAGTCTATGTTAGCTTACCTGACTCTAGTATAGTAACAATGATAGAGTCACTAGCCATCCTAACTCTCCAATCATGTTATAGGCCAATACTTTGATGCTTTACTTGGTGAACTCCTTCAGCTTACCTGACTCTAGTGTAGTAACAATGATAGGATCACTAGCCATCCCATCTCCAATCCTGGTATAAGCCAGT
>JAUMTS010617699.1:0-12816 GCA_032273385.1 Ophiopholis aculeata | reverse complement strand
ACATATTGCGTGTTACTAAAAGCGTAATATGTTATTTTGATACATTCTGTATTCTGGCCTGCGCCTAGAGGGGGGAACCCCTGCTCAATTTTTTACCAAAATACATATTGCGTGTTACTAAAAGCGTAATATGTTATTTTGATACATTCTGTATTCTGGCCTGCGCCTAGAGGGGGGAAACCCTGCTCAATTTTTTGTATCAATATGCATATTGTGTGTAGGAGTATAATAATTTAAATATATATTCTGGCCTGCACCAAGAGGGGGAACCCCTGCCCAATTTTTTTATCAAAATACATAATTGCGTATTAAAGCGTATTATTTTGATACATTCTGGTCAGTGCCACGAGGGGAGAACCCCTGCTCAATTTTGGTATCTATATGCATATTGTGTGTAAAAGTATAATATTTTAAAAATATATTCTGGCCTGTGCCAAGGAGGAACCCCTGCCCAATTTTGTATAAAAATACAAATTGCATGTAACTAAAAGCGTGATATGTTATTTTGACACATTTGTATTCTTACCTGCACCGAAAAAGGGGTGGGCAGAACATCTGCCCAATTTTGGAATCAAATTGCAAATCGGTGTAAAAAAAAGGTAATATTTAGAAATAACATAAAATTTGTTTTATGCCTGTTGCGAGAGAGTGGAATCCAAAATGCATATTGTGTGTAAAAGCATGTGGTATTTTTAATTTCTTTATTCTACCCAGTATTTTGTATGAAAATGCATATATGTGTTCGTTTATAAATAGGGAACTTCAATTATTCAATGAAACTTGAAAGGTGAAATTATCTGATCTCAACACAATTTGTGTTGAGATCATAAAAAATTTTGGCCTTGAATTAATAATTATATTTTTTTGTGTATTTGTTTTCAGTGGTGTTTATTTTCGTGCACAACGTTGACCAAACGGTCCCGGAATTTAACTTATTCTTCTCTTCATTATGAATATCTTCATTTTGAATAGATTCTACTACGTTTAAAGTGTTACATTATGTTATTTGATAAATTCTGTACTCTGGGGCGTGCCGAGAAAAAAAAAAAGGGGGGGTAGTAGTAGGCCTACAAGATTTTAGTACTTTCAGTATTGGTTTCAGTATTTTATTGTTTCCATCTTCATATACACACTCAATTAACAATAAAATTTAATAGTAAAATAGTAATATAAGAGATGTGGATGCCATCTAAAACGCAGAACGTGAGGAAGGTGGCACCCATTAAAGTTACTACGTATTTAATGAAAAAGATATTTAACATGAAATCAGTAAATAGCAGTAATATGTAGCAGTAAATGATGTATTTTCTTGTTTTGATTATTACAGGCTAACCATGGAGGAATCTCAATCTAGTATGGAGGAAGAATCTCAATCTAGTATGGATTGGAGTGACGAGGATGATATTCCTCTGACACAAATGGCTACACATAAAGCTGATTTAGAACATACAGGTAAACATTGATCCTTCTTATCAAAAAATGAACAAACAGCAACGCATCCAGGGGTGTATATTCTTGCAGCCCGGGGGCACCCATTCTGGAGGTGACGCGTACGGTACGGTTTTTAAGACCCCACTTTTCAGCATCGCTGTCACCCGGAGACCCCTTTTTTTCCCCCCAAGAACAGGCACAGGCTGTGATGGCTGTCACCCAAAGCCAAAATTTTTCTGATTTTACAACTTTAACAATAAATAAACCATTTTCAATGACTTTATGATTATTTATTAAATCAGCAAGCCATTTCAAGCTACTAATTGAATGTATAAAGCTTCTATGGGACTGTGATGGCTCTCGCCCAAAGACCAACAGTTGCGATCTCACCCAATGCCCCCCTAATTTTGGATCAAAAGCTGACTCTCACCCAAAGACCCCTTATTTTTTGTATTTTCCCTCACCTAATGCCCCTGGTTTCGAAAGTCTCCGCCGTACACCTATGTCCATTTCAAATTGAAGTGCCCCCCTCCCCACGGGTCTTGCAGATTGGCTTATTTTTTTTTATACCCTCTGTTTTTGCATGTTCTATTTCTTCCAAGGTTAACACGTGTATTTTCTCCTCTCAAATATATATTGCTTCCGAGGAGCTCATTTCCGACCCATGAAGTAGGGCATTTGCAAAAATATCCATATGTAATTGGCGAGGCTTAAACAACAAAAATATAATGGCACAAATATAATTTTTTTTATATATATCACGTTCGACGTTAATCGTTCACTCTGGTAATAGTTTCAAGGGGTACACGTTTAGCATTTTTGCTGAATTTTATTACTCGTGCCAGAAATAATTAAAATTCCTCATTTGTATAAAAAATACCTATAAATACAGAAAGCCGTCTTCAAATAAATGTGTAATTTCCAAATATTCATACAATATAATTAATGGTAAAACATGTTTTATTTTTTAAATATGCTGGAATCTCTGATCTCAACACATAATTTGTGTGTTGAGATCATATATATTTTTGGCCGTGGATAAATGTTTATATCTGTTTGTGTATAAGTTTTCTGTGGTGTTTTTTTTTTTTGGCGCATACGTTTAAAAAACGTCACCTAAAATAGCGTAGGAAAAAGCGATTTATAAAGGTTGTACATGTATTATTAAAGGCATAAGGGAGCGATCATAATTTACGGCAGGGGGAATGGGAGTTAATGGGAGAATCCGAATTGTTTTACCAAACTTAAGGGGGGAATCCGAATTTTATTTGCAAATATTGGGGGAAACCTGAATTATTTTGTTAGTAAAGTAGCGGGGGAACTCGAAATCCAAAACAAAAAATAGAGGGGGAGTCCGAAAAAAATGATTACAATTTTTTTGTAATTTGCCCATTCCCCCACTGCCGTAATTAACAACATGCTCCTTAAGTGAAAATAATTCCAATGATTTCACATTATAATCTTTAGCATTTAATAAAGAAGATGTATCAAGTTTATAAGTATTTATGAAAATGAGCATGAGACCCCATCATGAAATATGACGAAGTGTAATAAACACAAGTTCTAAACAAATGCCCGTAGCTTAAACTACCGTTTATTTTTTTTATATCTATAAAGCTGATGGGTTCATATTTATAGTAAAAAGTGTTTAATGCCGTTTTCCTTCATTTTCAGACGTTCAAGAGCAAGATCGAGAAGAGAACTTGAAGGAAGATGACTCATCAGTAGGCCAGCAAATCATAGTATATGTACCAATAGATTACCAAAGTGACCCAAAACAAACAGGTACGCAAGAACAGGAACAAATAGATTCCAGGCTGAACATAGTTTCATTTAAATTCTGACATCAACAGCCTTTTAGCAGCCACCTAAGCAAGCATTGCCATGGGATTGTATGGGAAAACATCCCTAAAACATGCACAGATCAATTTATCATTTAGACGATTTCTAAATGGAAGGGCTCAGAAGAAAGTGGATACTCTAAACTTTTTATGTACTTGCAGGAATATCTAAAATCGCTTAATTTTATTTATAACCATGGTACATTTTGATTGGGAGAAAATTATGAAATCTTCAACACAACTCTATGCAATGTTTAAGATAACCTTGTGGTTTATTCCAATGGCCTTTTCATCCCTTTTCATGGTGAGTCCTTGTAAAGTAATGATAGTGTATGATGGGAAGATATTACCCTCTGGATTCTGACATTGGTCATGTCATTAGCAGCATATATAAACAAAAAAGGACTTTCACTGATTTCAAATGATCTTTACCATTTAGAAAATAAGATATACGTTGATATAAGTACATAAGAAAATGAGCATGAGAACTAGCTCGGCATGAAATTTGACAAAGTGTAAAACGTAACTCTCAAAAATGACGGTTAATTATACTATAAAATGTATGGTTTGATAGATATACTCAAAAGTGTTCTAATGCAGTTTTCTTTTATTTTTAGGCGTTGCAAAACAGCCTACACAATTAAATAAAGAAGAACAAGTACACGAGAAAGATGATGACGAAGACAACATTCCTTTAAAACATCTCATAGCTATGGATCGCCAAGCTGACCCAAAACAAGCAGGTACGCAGGTGCAAGCCGGGTGCAAATAGATCCTGCAACAGTCTGTCATTAGCAGCATAGATATAACCCCCCTCCCCAAAGAAAAAGGAGAAATGTTTGTTATTGTGAGACTATATTGATCTGAAAGTGTCTATTATTTCTTGTCTATTCTTTTACATTTTAATGTTGATATTTTGTAGCGATGGCCTATGGGAATAATTTATAGATTGTGTGTGTGTGTGGTTTTTGGGGTGTGGTGGGGTGGGTGGGGGTATGTGTGTGCGATGGTGTATATGTGTGTGGGGGTGTGGAGGGTGTTTGTGTATTATCTGCATGTTGTTAACAACATATAATGACAAAAACACGAATCTATGAGGTATTAGTTAAAATTGATCAATAGCTTTGGAGGACGTGTAAAGTGCAAATATAACGGTTAAATGTGAAACCTATTATTAATACAGTTTGAATTTTAATTATAAGAACCTTTAAACAATAGGTTGACAAAGGCTATTAAAATCAAGAAAACACGAAATCATGAATGATATACAAGCAACTGTATTACACTGCAAATCTGTATACTATATATTTCTTTTTTCTTGAAGACGATAAAGAACAACCTTCATGCAGCATAAATAAAGCCAAAGAAAAGCAAGGTGGAGCAGAGAACTTGCCTATAATCGCCGATCACGCCTATGGACAAGATATTGCACATATTGGAAGTAAGTATAGGCCCTAAACAATTAAAACAAATCTGGAAAGCTGTGAACACTTTGTCCAGATGTACGATCTGGCCCTGGTAATTGTTGGATTAGCCAGATGCTATATGCGGAAACGAAATTGATTGGTACGAATGTATAGTTGTCCCAATTATTAATTTAGAATTGGACAAGATAACTGCTATCATTGTAGTAAAAGGTTAGACAAAACAAAGCCAAGAAAAAAGACGGATAAGAGGGACAATAGAAATACTCCAAATAGCTCTCGATAGCAAGAGAAATTAGAGAGACAGATAGCTTCAAAAATGTACCAGTGAACATCGGGTTTGATAATTGAAATAAACTAATGTAATTTTATTTATTTTTCAGCAAAAGACGACACCCCCACGAACACAGTAGAAAAAGAAGGTAAGGAATTTACCAAGATATCAACTAGTATTTAATTAGGGCTAATCGGAAGCACTGTTTAGTTTTTCCCCAAAATGTGCCATTAATATTTCACTCGTTTTCTAAGTTGTCAAATCTTTTCGTAACATCAGGAAATGTTTGCCTCAAATTTAAAAACAAAGATTATTTTTAAGGCAAATTTTAGACAATTAAATACAAATTATGACCATTTGTATACAAATTTTTGAATTCAAAAGTGGGTCAGCTTTATGACCAGACACCAATTCCAGCGGCATGTCGCTATATGAACATTTGTGTTGCTCAAAAGGTAAGCATGGATCTTGAAAAATAAAAAGTAGAAAACAGCAGGAATAAATTTTTTTTATGACTTTGCATTCTAGAAAATGAAGAGGCTATGGACATGACTGATGAAGATTGGGACATGCTTAACCTTAATCATTCGCACTCATTAGAGATTGTTCTACATGGAAATGAAGGTAAGGTTCTAGACTAATATATTCGGGTTTAAGTAAGTTCAAGCGGAGCATTAAGTTTCAGGTTTCGATGACAAAGATTTAAATAAACAATGTAAGCCCTAATATTTCTTTTAATCTCCGAAACAAACAAAATAAGGAATACTGAAACTGTCATCATCATCATGAACAAACGTAATTCTAACATTAACGTTAGTCTGTTATAGAACTTATAAGACTGCTATAATGGATCATGGATATATTGATGAATACATCAGCAGTTACTACTTTAAAAATTAATCTATGTATGAAGTTTTGTTCTTCAACGTCTATGACAATATATTTTTTCTGTATTTATAATTACATTGAAACTCATCTTTTTGACTTCAACAAAAGATGTATCAGAGTCAGTCAAAGCCTCGGATTATGAGTATATCGTAATTGTGTATATATTTTCTGAGGTGTTTTTTGCGCACCACGTAAGCTATACGTTTAGAACGCACCGTCTGCGGGCGTGTGCCACTGAAGTGTATGATGTATGTTCGAATAAATAAACTAAAACTAAACGTTGTTACTGCAACTGCGTGATAAGTAATGATCGTTGCATGACTGTGTTGCTCTCATGCAGACATCAGTGCAAGTTTCATTTATTATTCAACAACTTTACAACATAAACAATGTAGCGAAATTAAATGAAAATGTTTGATTTATTACTTTTTGAATTACTGAACAAACATTCCGAAAGTAATTAAGCAAATAATCATGTGTTTAACTAATTGTCACCATAGAAAATTATGAGCATATTTTGTTGTCATTTTTCTCCAACTAAAGCAGCCTTGAAACTTAAGCCATACTAAAATATTATATTTCCTTTATAACATTGATTTTATACAGGAGAAGAAGCTACTAGTATAGTTCAAGACCAACCCCTTGTCTGCGCAACTGTGGGCTGCGGCCACGAAGCCTTCTCACCATGTGACACATGCCTATCATATTTGTGTAGGGATCACTACCTAAACCGGGATGGGTGCAATCAGCATACTCTCTACGCATCTTTAATAGATGTTAACACTACCATTACAGGTACAGGAGTTGGGGAGGGAGTAGCTAGTAGCAGTAGTAATAGATTTGAAGCTAGTAGAAGTAGAAGTAGAAGTAGAAGTAGAAGTAGAAGTAGAAGTAGAAGTAGAAGTAGAAATAGAAGTAGGAGTAGAAGTAGTAGCTGCAGCAGCAGTAGTAGTAGTACACATACTGAAAGAAGTCAACCGGTGGCAGAAGTTGCCGAAAATCTGCGGCAACCGGAAGATTTTCAGGTTGATGGAGATAACGAAGAAAACGAACAAAATAATCTTCAGACAGGCACAGTTCGATATAACAGGACATTGCAAAACAAGAAAAAAAGAAACCTTGGCTTATCATACACAAGCAATTCGACAGGGAGATGCATGCCGGCAAGAAAACACAAGTTAAAGGACAGATGTCGCGGCCATGAAGATGCACGTTGCCAACAGTTTCTTTGTGGAGTGTTTTCTCCAGAAGACAGGCAAAAGATTCTGGAAGCATTTTATGGAATGGGGAATCTCCAGAACCAGCGTGAGTGGGTGAAACGCCATGTGAGGGTGTTAGCACCAAAGAAAAAGACCGGTAGGCACAAACAAAGAACGTATACTTACCATCTGCCCAACCCAGCCCATCAGCAGGATGACGACCAAGTCCTGGTCTGCAAGGTTATGTTCTTGAATACCGTCGGGATCACTGAAAGGATGGTCAGGACCACTTTAGTGAAAACAATGCCTGAAACAGGGGTTCTAGAGGGTGAGAATCGCGGTGGAAGGTGCGAGGGTCTGAAAGCAAAAGATGCTTCGGTGCGGCTTGATATAAATAATCACATAAACAGATTTCCACACATGGAATCCCATTACTGCCGTCAAAGTACCACCCTACAATATCTCTCACCAGATTTGAATGTCGCCAAAATGTTCAAGATGTTTAAAGAAGAGCATCCAAACTCCACAGCATCTATAAGCCTATACAGAAAGGTCTTCAGGACGAGAAGGCTGAAATTCCACTCGCCGAAGAAAGATCTCTGTGGTATCTGTGACGCATATAGGAAGGGGTCGCCCGAGGTAAAGGGGAAGTTGAAAGCCAAGTTTGAGAAGCACGATGCTGAAAAGAATAAGGTCCGGGAGATTAAACGAGAGTCAAAAGAAAAATCTCATCAAAACAAGAAGTACGTGACAGCAACGTTTGATCTGCAGCAGGTTATGTATCTGCCAAAATCAAACAGATCAGAGATATTTTATAAAAGAAGACTAGCCAATTACAACTTTACCGTGTATGATATAGGGACAAAGGATGGGTTTTGTTTTCTTTCACACGAGGGTACGACAAACCGTGGGGCAAATGAAATCGGGTCCTATGTTTTTTCATTCTTAGAAGCGAAAGATAGAGAAGGTGCTGAGGAAGTAGTCATGTTCTCAGATGGCTGCCCTGGTCAGAACAAAAATACCATTATACCTACCATGATTATGTATTTTATTCAGAATTCAACGTCAGTAAAGCAAGTCACCATCTACTACTTTGAATCATATCATGGCCAATCCGAGGGAGACTCCATGCACAGTACAATTCAGAGACAGATGGATGGTCTCCCTGAGATATTTATGCCCTCACAGCTGGTGACAGCCGTCGCTTTAGCAAGACAAAATCCTCGTCCTTACGAGGTCACGCAGGTAACATCAAGTGACATCAAGGACTGGAAGGAGCTTTCGACGAGCTTGTTTGGACATGGGAATTACAGGGTACGTCAGACAGATGACGGGGCTCAAGTAAACTGGAGAGAGTTTATGGCAATTCGAGCCAATAAGCAGAGCCAGTACAAGCTCGGAATCAAGATGTCACATATGGAGCCTAACTTTGCAACCATCAGCTTCAATGGAAGTAACAGAAGGAAGAGAGAAGACACACTTCTAGCATATCCAGAGGATGCATATAGACCAACCAAGGCCCTACCAAAGCTATCCCTCAGCAAGTATGAAGACATTATTGCACTTACCGCTGGGGATCATCCAGTCATATCACACACCGACCATGTATCCTTCTTCAAAAGACTCCCACACCATACGCAGTGAATGAATTCATTTTCATCTGAGCTTTGTTCCTCCTGTTACTTCCATTCTCATCTAGTGAGCTGGCCTAATCCTCTGAAGTATATTTGAACAATACGTCAGGCACATGCAACAGGTTCTTTCAAAATGCGATATCTTGATTCCTAGCAGTTTGTCGAAAGCTAATTCTAGTCGTTGATGTCGAACTTTTGAGTTTAGAAAGAGCTGTGGCAAAACACGAATACCTTAACTATGTATACATTTTCTGAAGTGATTTTTTGTTCACAAAGTAAGTTTTACGTTTAGAATGCACCGTCTGCGGGCGTGTGCCACTGATGTCACTTGGGAAAAAACCTGGCAAAAAAAAATGGATGAATATACACTTAGCATTCTTAGTGTACAACGATTATGCAGATTTCACATTGTCACAGCCAAGCTTGTGTCAAAACAGGTAATAATTATTATACTTTATGTTGTGTTTGTTCAAAATTATGACTAGCGTGCATGCAGCGGATGTCATATTCTCCAGGAATAACTGCAGTCTTTAGGCAAAAAAAAATACCATTCGAGCAAGCTATTATAAATGGAGCGGACTAAGAAGTATAGACCTACTTGCCATTGCCTATATGTTCTTTAGTGGTGCCGGAAATCGTAAATCTTAAATAACCTAACTTTGTATAAACTTTTTTGGCGTTTTAATAGATGTGAGTCATTGAATATTCGGCTTGCAGAAGTTGGTTTGATTCTTTTCCCGATTTTGTGTATTGATCTTTAAGATCAAATTGATATGAAACAGATCTGAAAATACCTAAAAAACAATGAGTTTTCAAAGAGCAACTTGAAACGAAATGTGCAATTAGCTGACAGTTTACATTTTACATGTTTCATTTATAATTCATAACTCGGAAATAAATTTCAGAATTTTGTTGACAGGTGTACATCGCCAATTTCATAATATGAATTATATTGCACGTGGTATTCAGTGTCATTATTTTATGCTCGTCGTACATTGTTTGATTTTATATTCAAAATGCTTGTTGTTATACGTTGTAGATCCAGTAGAACTGTAACACGAAATCTGTGGGTCTACATGTTTTAGTTTATATGCTCAAGATTGTGTGTTATCAATTATAAATACCTATAGTCTTGTAGTTACATTGACGTTCACAAGCTATCATCTGAGATTCATCGTTTATGTGGAATCCCTCCTAGGATGACCCTCATCCCAGAGTTTTGTCCCTGTTACTACAAGACTGAAAAGCAGACTATGTATACTAAATTTTAGGTAATAGGTAATAATTGTTTTCAACTCTACACAAAAATAACGAAAGGGAATTATAATACTTGATATAAGTGTAAATATTTAGAATTATAATGTTTATTGCTAATTTCAATTTTAGAATAAACATAACTATTATTATTATCCAAGACTCGATTGGTATAGTTCTCAAGTATAATTATCATTTTAAACTGTACTAAAATGAATGAAAGGGCCTAATAATGCCCGATATAAGTTACAAGTTTAGAACTATAACGTTTGGTTCTAATTTCAATTCTATAATAAATATAACCTTTATTATTTCCAGAACTCGATTGGTATTATAGTTCTCAAGTATAATGATTGTTTTAAACTGTACAAACATGAATGAAAAGGCCTAATTATAATGCTCGATATAAGTGTCAAATTTAGATTTATAATGCTTGTTGCTAATTTCAATTCTAGAATAAACATAACTATTATTATTATTATCCAGGACTCGATTGTTATGTATAGTTCTCAAGTATAATTATTATTTTAAAATGTACAAACATGAATGAACAGAATGAAAGGGCCTGATTATTATGCTCGATATAAGTGTCAAATTTAGAATTATAATTACTAATTTCAATTCTAGAATAAAAAAATAACTTTTAATCTTATCCAGGACTCGATTGGTACTTATAATTATAGTTCCCAAGTAATGATTTTTAAAAATAAATTGTACAAACATTAATATCTTATTAAAACAAATGCATGTGGGTTTTAATAATTGTGATGCTCGATCATAAGTATACGTTTAAAATTTAGAATTATAATATGATTTGTGTTACTATAATATTAACTTTGGAATAGCTTATAACTATTATCATTCAAACAGGGTTGGTATGTATATATTTCAAACATCAGTGATTAGGTACAATGATTGTTAAAAGTTGTACATAAATGCACAAGATAATTTTCGTTTATACGTTTCAATCTGTGTTGTTCACTAAATATAGTAAAGAGCCTTTATTCAATCGATTTCTGAACGCTACACACATTTGAGCTAGCTTTATAGTTGCATGTTTGAGAATCAAAATAATTATTAAAAAAACACTGATGCAAAAATTTGCCTAATATTCTCTTATTTTTGTGTCTACATTTTCACCATGTGTTTGTTTGTTAGTTTATTTCTTCTTTAACCTGGGACACTCATTCAGTGGTAATACAAGTAGCGTATGTTCTTCCACGAGGCCCGGGATGATCCATTCTATCTTAGTATTGCAATTACAGGCATATACGACCGAAACACGATGTCATCATATAGTTCTTAATAATGTTATTAGAACACGCTCCATAAAAGATAATTAGAACAACAACAACATATATCGCCCGAAAAACAAAACATTTTAGATACAAACTGATTAATACTGAATGAAATTTACATAAAACATTTCAAAAATGGATTCTTTGCATAGCTATAGGTCATGGTGTTGTTTGAGAGCTGGTAAAGTAGACTAAGGAAAGAACAGGTCGACCAATCAATCAATTCTCCACTGCCAAAACATACCTAAAATTAAAAGTTAATCATCTTGGGGGAGTCTTCTGATTTTTTTAAAAACAGGGATGCTTATTCCGAAGGTACGGCATTATACTCATTGACTGCTTTACGTTTACACTTGTTCAGAAAGGCATTTTATAGCTATCAACACCACAGTGTATCTGTATTTATTTAAATATTGAGCTTCCTGCAACAAACGTAGTTTTACCGCTTTCCGCATCGCCATTAATTGACATTATACTCATCATGCTCATTGACTGCTTTACGTTTACACTTGTTCAGAAAGGCATTTTATAGCTATCAACACCACAGTGTATCTGTATTCATTTAAATATTAAACTTCCTGGACGCCAAAACTGTGGCATTCAATTTGCCTTTAATGTAGGTAAACAGTGTTTTCTCAGCCTGTAACCATGGTGACATCTTGTGGAGTAAACATTGCACCAAGCACTGCACTATGATCAATCACTTTTGAAGGCGGAGAAAAAAGCCTGGCTACGAGTGTTCACTTCTGGAAACAATGGGGCAGGATAAAAGAAAAGAAAAAAAATAAGGCAAGGCTTTCCGTTGCTTTTCGGATAAAACGGCACTTTGAAAGTATGCTTAACGTTTGGAAAACAAGGACTTGCTATCCCTCGATAACTCAAATAAAAAATGTTAACTATGTTAGCCAAACAACCTCCCGGTGCACTAGTATGTGTCCACTCAATGTTATGTATACTGCTATCATCATGATGAGCTATGCCACGGTAATCGGGTCAATCGTGTTCATTTACTTCGAAGTGTACATGACTGTCTTCCGTGCAATACTGTATTCAAAGTTCATGAACAGTTGACGATTTTGCTTTTTGCCACTCATTAGTATTATACTAATATCTTGACATTAACATGATTAATAGATCGTTAAAGATTTACAACATATTGCCCAAATTGGGTGTTTCGTTGCGGCAATTTTCAAAAAAATACATCAAATTTCTATAATTTGGGATGAAAATCCACACATCTACCAACATTCTTCAAAATGCACCCCGTATATCATCACAATATGACGACCCCGGACTCTTTCCCACTCATCAATATACCAATTTCCCCCGATAAATACCCAATTTTGGTCGAATTAGGTGCTTTTTCCTTCAATTGTTCACACAAAACTGTTTTAATATTGGGCGCTTATAGATCTGTAACGAAACCCCGAAATTGCTGAATAGGTCCCTACAACAGAGACCATATAGAGAGAACCCCCGTCCGTGCTAGTTACTTCCTCCATTCTACTTTGTTTGGTAGTCTATAGCATCCCAGTGTGTAGATGAGTGGCGTTTCCTGGGGGGGGGGGGTTCT
>JAUMTS010616588.1:0-12834 GCA_032273385.1 Ophiopholis aculeata | reverse complement strand
GAGGAGATTTGTTTGAAAGGTTGAACCTTTTAGGTAGTTTTTAAAATTCATCACAGCGTATACAAAAATCTACAAGTGCACGAGTCGAATGAGATTGTTCAAATCCCAAATGATAAAGCCGAATATCGAAATAAATCGTAACGTTTATTTCAAACACATTAATGTTGTTGAAATAAATGCATTAATAGTTAAATTCCATGAGAGAATAACATTTCTAGTCTCGTAGTTAAATCAAACTATTTAACAATAGTGACAAACCCAAAAGGGAATAAGCACTTGCACTTAAAAATGCCAAGCATAACACATCATGAATTTCAATTTTTAAACAAATACACTCTTTTTGAATTTAAATCAACCTTGGCAACTCTTGGAGGATTGTGTTTTTACTTCAAAGGCTCAGATACTTAAAATTTCCCAGCACACAAACACATCTAATGCATTTTCTTGTTCAAGGGACTCATGATTCCATTGGCTATTTGAAATAAATGTAAACACACCTGGCTTGAGACACTTTCGTATAGCAACGTGCTGGCGTGATTGCAAGTCAAGCATGTGCAAATGTAGCACTTCATGACATTACCACTGGTGTGTACAATGTTGATTTGGGTTGATGAACGATATTGAGTATAATGGTAAGATAAGAATCAGCGTAATGGCACTCAGTTCACGCATAGCTGCCAGCGCGTAATGTAAACACTGAAACGGGTCTTGCTTTATTTACAGCACAAAATAGTTTACACTTTTAAGCGTTGTAGTTCCAATTGTTTAGATTAAATTCAAAAAAAAAAACTTCACAACTTTTTTAATATTGTACACCAATTATATGTTTTAATGTAATCTGGAATATACTTAAGATACAAAGGTCAGCCAGTAACATGTTATGTCATCTTTTAAGATGACATAACATGTTACTGGGAGGGAAATAGGGATTTAAAATATAGAAAGTGTTCTAGTGCTAAAATTTAGAATTTTTCCTATCTATTTTCATTTATTAACTTGTCTGTTTTCATATCAATGTATGTGTGCGTATTTTGGGTGGAGTTTATTATTTGATTACGTCTTTTGTTTAATTTTACAACCGCATTAACATCTCCGAGAGATGTGTCTTATCATCCTAGTAACCATTCAAATGCAAGCCAATTAGTGTGCCAAAAGTGCCACAAATGGAACTTGATTTAAACACTTAATTATTCTTCACTCTGGCTGCAAATAGCTTCTAGCTATATTGTTTTATTTTTAAGGAAGACATTTCCTTTACGGGGATTAGCCATTAACGAGATAGATCAGTAGTTAGTTAATGTTGTAGACTATTGACTAATTGTTTGAACCAATCTTTCCGATATCATATATTTTGAAATAAGGTCAGATTTATCTTGCTCTTAAGTTATGTATATTTTTAGCGGTTTCTTGTCAATTGCTGAAATATATGGTAAAGATTATTATTGGAAACTACTATGTGTTCAGTGCATGCTGATAGAATGATGGCAACGTTTATTTGAATGGCGTGAACAAAATAAGTACATTATCGGAAGCTCTTTAAGATATTTTGGTTGGCAAGAATATAACAATATAATGCCGTTGGTTTATATGTGTTGCTTTGTTTTGGTGTGATGTATGGCTTTTTATTACAAGTACGGTAGTTTCTTTATGATAAGGAGACACGATTCAAGATTCTTTACCTGATGGATTTTAGAATATCTCGGCTACTTTAAAACCACATACTTAGGACTGTAAGTTATTATTTATGCTAAGCTATCATGTGCTGCTATGTCAACAAACAAAAACATTTCACAATTTAATAATACAACTTTTGCTCACAGAAGGAGTAATACTATTTCACACGGATATACATCTGATCAATGGTTAGGGGCATTTTTATCTTTGGAAGGAGTGCAGGAAATTTGAAATAGAACACTTACTTTTGGACGTAAATAACAATTAATTTTTAGCACTGCGTTAGAAAAATATACTCTTGAAATATTTGTACGCACACTCTATCAATAAAATCTTCGTTTTTGCGTTTTCATACAAACATTACACCCGCGTGTCATATTTCCTCAACTGGTTTGGATTAAGTAATAAAACATATTACATATCCACTTAATATTGTGGTTGTCCAGACTAAAAACACTACAATGCCGTTGGTTTATTTTTGATGCTTTGTTTTGTTGTGATGTATGGCTTTTTATTACAAGTACGATAGTTTACTCCATGAACAAGGAGACACGATTCCAAGTCCTTTACTAATGGGTTTTAGAATACCTAGGCTACTTTAGAAAACACATACTTATGACTGTCAGTTATTATTGATGCTAAGGTATCATGTACTGCTATGGCAACAAACAAAAACATTTCACAATTAAAAAACTTATTTTTGCTCAAAAAAGGAGTAATACTATTTCTCACGTATTAACATCTGATCGATGGTTAGGGGAATTGTTATCCTAGGAAGGAGTGCAGGACGTTTGAATTGGCACAAAGAAATGCAACTCATTTACGGACGAAAATTGCAATTACTATTTAGCACTAGGTTAAGTACTACTTATACTCCGGAAAAATTGTTACGCACACTCATCTAGTTTAGATTAAGTATTGAAACATATTACATATCCACTCAATATTGTAAAATAAAAGAACTTTATCGTAGTTTTTTAGTATTGGCTTTGCATGCATTATGTTGTAGTCAAGCAACAATTTAGTATGATATGGTAATGAACCGTAATATTTCAGGACCCTTTCACTAAATTTCGCAACTTCACAAAATTACTAACGAGACAGGAATAAACAATTGTAGAATACTATATTAAACGACAGTGGGTAAAACATCGCTCATCTTCGATATTGACATAATAAATAAAAGAGAATGCTGAAGTATTATGTGGATACTTGGATACTTGAAGAAGCAGCTGCAGTTTCAAGGAGATGTTTCCGAATAAAAAATAAATACGCCTCTTAAATCACTCTCAAAAAAATCATTCATATCTTATTTGTTAGTGTAAACCTGTTTCAACTACTTAGTTTCAAGGTTAACTGCAATTGACAAAAAACTATAAGACTACAGGCTGTCGTGTTTTCTAAGAAATTGGCAAAGTGAGCTCAGTTGAACACTTGTGGATGAATGTAAAGGGCTTTTGTGAGTATTAGAATTGAGGACACAAAACACTCCCAGATCCTGTCAATGTCACTGTCAAAATGCGACCATTAAGTTAACAAGCATTATAGCTTTATCAGCAAATCAAATTTGCATACGTTAGGCTAGCTTTATACCAATATATAACTAACAATTATTATGCACTTGCCAATTAAACGAATATTATTTAGATATGACAATAACCTGTGAATACCTAATAGTACAACTTGTCATAATATTTAGTTCAAAACCACAATTACTGTGGGCGTTTCGAACTTTCGTCAGCTAACAGCTAACATTTTCAATACTAATGATGAAGTCTTCTGTTGATAACAATTGTTGAAATTTGCTGAGTAACAAGGTTACCAGTTGATTCTTTAGAAAATCATTAAACACGTGATTTATATATGGCTACTTAGAATATAATCTGTTTAATGCCCTTTGTCTAATGGAGCTAAATGACCTCTGTGGAAGCCCTATTTTTTACTACTTGACTACTCTGTATCTTGTCTTTCCCCTTTTCTCTCCTACGCTATCTTCCTTCACATGTCTGCGTTCTACGCTTTTTATGTAGATGTAGAAAGTTATAATGTAATTTTGCGTGACCGTCGTATGAAATAATATAGTCAGTCAACTTGTATTTTTTTATATATAAGAACCACCTCTTCTAACCATAATATAACAAAGTCAAATATATCCGAAGGCTTTTTGTAGACAACATTATCTTAATCTGGCACCGGGTAACTGTAGATTAGAATAACGCTAACTTGTTCTTTAAACCGTAGCCAGCCATACGTTTGATAAGCAATTTACAAATTATCCATGTTGTTAAGTTGTATAAAATAATTCACAACAACCAGAATAAAATTACTCGGAGCAACCGACGTTGGGTTGTGAAGATGTAGACCTTGATTCCCTACTGTTTTCGGGAGATAACGTCACACATAGTGTGGATGACAACATGGCTGATGGATTTTTGTATCATCCGCAACGTCACTTGCTCCAAATAGGTTTTTATTGTGTTTGTCATGATTTATTTTGTATCAAAATAGCCATTTTTTCTTTGTCTCCCTTGTTACGATGTGAAAAACAAATTAGAAATAATGCAAAAAATAAACCTCACCTCAATTTTTATCAAATTCTGATTGTTTGCTTCATTGTACTCCATATTGTTGTAATGAAATTACCTGTGAATAACTAAGCTAAAATCGGTCAAATAATGTCAAAATTTTGGATTTTTGTATCAACTTTTTATACGTGTGTAGTATTTAGAAAAGTGTGTATGAACACATTGCCATTTTACTCGTGTAATCACGTTATGTGGCAAATGAACCTCACCCCACATGGCATCTCAGTAAAACATGACCGACAATGAAATTCGATTTAAGCAAGCAAAAACTATATTTAAAAAAAAGTGGGAATATTCCTTTAAAAATGAAATGAATTCTTTTTGAAAGGAGTTGTTTTTATTATTCCCTACTTGAACTTTTAGGTATACACATCATATTTTATTGCGATACAACAAGAGTAAATGTCAATTGGCACTTGTTTATACAATTGATGTCATCGAAACAAAAGTGAAACAGGACAAACCAATAATTATTGTGTTCAAATATATATTTATGACAAACACTCTTGTTTTTTATGAAATGAAAGTTACAAGATCAATACATAATCGTCTGTTATGACAATACAGTAATCTATCAGTATATTTTCCAGGAAAAGGTTTACAAAGAAGTACAACTTCTTAAATTATGATTACTAGTAAAAGGTCCGAAAATATAACCTTTTCCACGCGTATTAGCTTTGATATTAGCTGTTAGCTGACGAAAAGTTTGAAACTTTCACAGAAACTGCAATTTTAAACTAAATATTATTTTCTACTAATACGTATTTTCAGGTAATTGTCATGTCTAAATAGTATTTGTTTAATTGGCAAGTGCATAATAATTGCTAGTTATATTTTGGTTTAAAACATGACTACCGTATGCAAATTTGATTGCTGATGGAGCTATAATGCTTGTTAACTTAATGGTTACATGTGATCTTGACAGTGACATTGACATGATCTGGTAGTTTCCTAACGTGACACCATCAACAAAATAAGTCATTTGTGTCCTCAATTCTAATACTCACAAAAAGGTCTTCAAATTTATCCACAAGTGTTCACCTTCTTACATTGCCAATTTCGTAGAAAAACACGACAGCCTGTTAGTCTTGTAGTTTTTGCCAATTACATTTAACCTTGAAACACAGTAGTCGAAATAAGTTTGCACAAACAAATATGATATCAAAGATATTTTTTGTGAGTAGTTTAAGAGGCGTATTTATATTTATTATGAAACACATGCCTCCTTAAGACAGCAGCTGCTTCTTGAAGTATCCACGTAATACTTCAGAATTCTGTTTTATTTATTATATCAAGATCGAAGATGAGTGATGTTTCACTCACTGTCGTTTTATATAGTATTCTACAATTGTATATTCCTGTCTCGTTTGAAATTTTGTGAAGTTGCGAAATGTATTGAAAGGGTCCTGAAATACCACGGTTTACAACTATACTAGAATAAAATGCTTTTTAGCTATACATCATACGATAAAGCTCGATTTGTTTTACAATTTTTTAAGTGGATATGTATGAGGTTTATAACTAAATTTAAACTAGATGTTGAAATATGACACGCGGATGTAATATTTGTATGAAACGAAAAGAAAGAAGCTTTGTAGCACTAAAAAAAGTGCTAACAAGTAATTGCCGTCCGTGAATGAGTTGTTTATTTGTGCCAATTCAAATTTCCTGCACTCCTTCCTAATAATTCCTCTAACCAACTATTAGATGTAAATACGTGTTAAATAGTATAACTGGTTTAATTGGTTTGTTGACATAGCAGCACATGATAGCTTAGCATCAATAATAACCGAGAGTCATAAGTATACGTAATTTAAAAGTAGCCTAGGTATTCTAAAACCCAAACATAAAGTCTTTTTTATAGAGAATCTACCGTACTTGAAATAAAAAGCAATACATAGCACTCAAACGAAGCATCAAAAATACACCAACGGCATTACACAGATTCCAGTATATTTGCTCACGCTACGTAATTAAACGTTGTCAGCATTCTATCAACATGCTCTGTACACAAAGTAGTTTCAAATGATGACCTTTACTCAAGTTTACTAAGTGTTTCAGCAATTGGCAAGAAACCGCTTAAAATATACATAACTTAAAAGCAAGATAAGTCTGACCTTAGTTCAAAATAAATATGATATTGTAAAGATTGGAACAAACGTTTGGTAAATATTCTATAACATTGGCTTACTATTCATTGATCTCGTAAATAACCAACTCCCTTAAAGAAAATGAATACACCCTAAAATAACGACAAAAAGCACACTGGCTAGCTTTTATTTGAATGGTTACTACAAAAATGATAAGAAAAAGCTCCCGGGTATGGTAATTTGATTGTAAAAAAAATAAAACACCATCTAAGGAACGCGACGAAATTGTCACTACACAAGTACAAAGAAAATAAAGACGGGCACCGCAGTTATGTAAGGCAAACATACATTGCCCTGAAAACAGAGTAGTTAATTATTAAAGATAGACAGGAAATATAGTGATTTTTAGCACCGGAACACTTTATTTTTTCAATCCCTATTTCCCTTAGCAAATTTAACTTAAGATGACAGAACATGTCGCTGGGTGATCTCTGTCTCTTAAGTCTATTCCAGATTACATTAAAACATATCATTGGTGTAGAATAATGATGAAGTGTGTATTTTTTGCATTTAATCTAAACAATTTTAACTATAACACTGAAAAGGGTAAACTATTTTGTGCTGGTAAATAGAGCAAGACCCTTTTGAGTTTTGACACCACGCACTGGTAGCTATGCGTGAACTGAGTGCAATTGCGGTGATTCTTATCACGGCATTATACACAAATATCGTTCATCAACTCAACGATACCAGTGGTAATTTCCTGAAGTGTTACGTTTCTCCGCATGCTTGACTTGTAACCACGCCAGCACGTTCCATTATGAAAGTGTTTCGAGCCAGTTTGGTTTTTATATACTTCCAATAGCCGATGAAATAATGGAGTCCTTTGATAAAACAGTTGCATTACATTGCGTTTGTGTTTTGGGAAATTTCAAGTATCATAGCATTTTGAGTAGAAATGAAATACCCCGAGAGTTGCCAAAGTAGATTTTAATTTAATAAGAGCATATCTGTTAAACAATGTTCATTCATGATGTGTTATGCTTTACATTTTAAAGTGCAAGTGCTTATTCCCTCCTTCAGTTTTGACACTACTGTTTAAATGGTTATATTTTACTATGGAACTAGAAATGGTATTCTCTTGTGGAATTTAACGGTGAATGCATTTATTTTCAACCAAAGTAATGTGTTTGAAATGAACGTTACGGTTAACATGGTTAGTTTCGATATTCGGTGTTATTATTTTGGTGATGATCAATCCCATTCGTCTAGTGCACTTAGAGGTTCTTTAACGCTGTGATGAATTTTAAAAACTATCTAAAAGGTTGAACCTTTCAAGCAGATCTCCTCAAGTGAGAATCAATCAAACAAACATTCACATGGAATAAATTCTTCAATGTTATCCACATTTCAAGGTGATTTAACGCAAGCAAAAATGCATAACTTCATGTCTTGAATTTACAGGTGAATCATTTCCATAAGTATGTCTCGAATATCTCAAAAATATCTATCTATCCTGTATCTTATACATCAAAGGTAAAAGAGATAACAATAGAACAAGGAAGAAACGAGTCGAATGGACACAATATGAAGCTGCTTATAAGTCACAAATAAAATTCTCAAGCCAAAGGTTTATTTACACGCTAAGCAGGTTTCTTGTGACTTTGTCGTATTATTTGTTTCTCTAACTAGTCTTAAGCTAATGTATACTTTAATTGTGTTGGGGACAGTTGACCTCTGGGAATAAAAATAACACTTCATCATGATACGGCAGGGGTAAAATACCAAGTGCCCCTTGGCTAGACACTGATTTCATGCAAGACAAATCGGAACAGGGTAAACAAAGTAATTTTTGTAACGAAATATTTGATCTTAATTATGGAAAATGCTCAATTACTTTTTTTATGTAATGACAATATAGAATTGATACATTTTCGAGTCAATTCTAAATAAAGATTCATCAACAAGAAATATCTCCAGGGAAAGGTGTGCAAAGAAATGAAACTTCCCAAATCATTATTATAAGGTCCGGAAATATAAACTTTTTTTCTCGCGTATCAGCTTCGATGATATATCACGGCATATTTGTTTAATTTTGTCTAGATATTGGATTTCTCAACTAGTTTTGAGAAATATTCTTTCTACTGAAATTGTGTAAACAAGCTGGGCTACATGTCTCGAAGATATACAGTAGCAAATCAACATTTTATGTTCTGTAAGAGAACCGTGATCAGTTTGATATATCAAATTCACTCTCAATGCCCTTTCAGTCATGTTCACAGGTATCCTACATGCAAATACGTTATTGCATTGAAAGTAATATATAACGATGACAGTAAATGCAGCGTCGAGCACTTTTGTAAATGTATATCTTTCTTGTTTAAATCCATAGTACTAGACCACTAAAGGAAACAGCTGCAATCTTGATAAAGTGTTTCGTAATGAAACAGAACATCCTTAAGAGAACTCTCGGAAACATCTCTCTGATCAAATCTGGATTTACAATTATGTTTCGGGCTACTTACTCTAAGGTTCAATATGATTGATGATTGCATTTACGTATCAGGTTAAGAAAGGAGTATCCGGCTTTATCGTAAAAAAAGAAGTAACTGTAAGTTTGATTAGACATGACAACTTAACCATTATTCATACACTATATCTGATATTAAAAATCAACTGTTTTTACTTTTATAAAAACAGTAACTATAAAATGAAATATTCTCCCTTATGATATTTGATCTAACCATACTAAGTTCCACGTTATTCACATAATTAATTAATTAATCAAAATGGGTTTACTAAATAATATAAAATTAAATACCACTTTCTACGTTTATCTAAATACATATCAACAGCTAGTCCAGGTTGAAAAAAACAATGTTGCTACAAAGTTACACAACACTCCGCTTAATATGTATATAAACGTTGGCGTATGCTGATTTCTTTAGTTTAATATTTTGTCTATTCGACTCACCCCTTTCTTGGTCTACATTTTTCCGTCGCTATGACTCGCTTCTTATGCATGACAAACAAAATAGATATTGAATTTTTCCGAGACATTTGAGACCTACGTATACAAATCGTACATCTGTATATTCATTATACAAAATTATACTTTAAATATAAATGCCTTTTCAATGTGTCCAACCGTCTTAAAATCTTAGAAAAATCCACTTAATCAAAACCAGTGTATTCTATGTGAACGTTTAGTTTGTCCTTGTGTTAATTTTGACTTAAAAGTATTTATTTGAAAGATTTTTCAATGTTTACAAACATTTTCAAGGACTGACTCTGCAAAATGTTCTGGTTTCTTCTCAATGCCGCCAGGCGATAAAATTCAAGCAAAACAAAAAGGAAACAGTGGGTATCAAAATTAATCAATACGTACAATTCAAACACATTGCTTAAAAAGAGAAATTAAATTGTCTAATATCATGGTATAATAAATGTATTGTTACAGTTTAGTTACAATGCCAAAGAAAGGAACAAAAACACTTGCACTTTAAAAATGCAAAGCATCACTCATTAGGAATGAAACCGTCTGTAACTGATACGCTCTTTTTTTAATTGAATATGACCTTAATTTACTCTTCAGGTATTATATTTCCACCCGAAATTTTTAGACATTTACAATATCTCACTACGACAATACAGCATAAAGCATGTTTTGTCTTGGGACTCGTGAATTCATCGACACAACTTGTTAAAGACAGGTTCGTAATGGAATGTACTCGCGTGGTTGCAAGTAAAGCGCGCGCAGAAGTGTACCGCTTTAAAAAATTACCACTGGTATGATCAATGTTGATTTGGGTTGATGAATAGTACCGAGTCTAATGGCAAGATAAGAATCAGTACAATTGCACTCAGTTCACGCATAACAGCAAGTGCGTGATGTCAACACTCAAGATGGTGTTGCTTGATTTACCTCACAATGAGTGAGTGCATTCTGCAAGTTAATATGGGGGTTGTGTGAGTGTGTGTGTGGGGGTGTTTGATGTGTGCGGTGTGGGGTGAGCATGTTTGTTTGTGTGCATGGTGTGTGGATGTTTTGCGTGTTTTGTCAGTGTGTTAGGGATATAACGAATGCGCATGTGTGAGTATGCATTTTGTAACTGTTAAGGTTTTTTCCTAGTATGATGTCATGTGATGACGACAAATTTGTTACAATCTTACTACGCCATGTTCATTCTCTAAGAGCTATGACCATACTGAAATATTAAATTGTTTTGAACATGGTAACTTTCACTTTTGCAATTGAATATTTTCAGCGGTTTCTTGTCTAGTGATTAAACACATGGTAAAAATTATCATTGGAAACTGCTCTGTGTTCAGCACATGTTGATAGAAAGCTGACAACGTTTAATTGCCTGGCGTAAAAAAAGATACTCGAACCTGTGTAATGGAGTGTTCATTATCTGATGCTCTTTAAGATATTTTGGTTATCAAAATTAAAATGCTATAATGCCTTTGGTTATTTTTGTCGCGTTGTTATTATGTGATATATGGCTTTTATTACAAGTATGGCAGTTTCTCCATGAATAAAGAGACAGTTTTCAAGATTCTGTACCTAATGAGTTTTGTTTGGTGTTTGAAATACCTACTTTAGATAGACACATACTTAGCACGTACTTAGGGTTGTATGGTGTTATTGGAGCTAAACTTTGTGATGTGTATGTCAGGGGAAAAACCATGTTTCACAAAATTAGAAACAATTAACTTGACTCTGATTGAAAAATTAAGTCAATTCTTCTCACAAAGGGGCGAATGTCATTACTCACCTATTTACCTCTGTCCGATAGTTGGGGGATCTTTTTTTAATCCTACTCTGTCCGATAGTTGGGGGGTCTTTTTTTAATCCTAGTAAAGAAATGCAGGAATTATAACTTGTACATAGTAATTAATACAATTCATCGGATAAAACAAAACAAAAAACTTTCTAGCACTACATTAGTCCGAAGATATATAATACCAACTATGCCAATAACATTAACATCAAGGGTCGTGTTTTTGAGTTTCCATGCAAAAATATACATACAAACCCTTTCAATCATTTTCTTAACTTTACAAAACTTCTAACGTTACAGAAAGGTAGTATACACGATAGAGAGTTAAAACGTTGGCCATCTATGATCTTGCTATAATAAACAGTACATTTTCCCAACTTCACAAAATTGCTCACGTGACAAAAATATACAATTATCGAAGCCTATACGACAGCGAGTAACACATCGCTCATCTTTGATCTTGCCATAACAAATAGTAAACGCTATAGTATTTTGTGGATACTTCAAGAAGCAGCTGCCATCTTAAGGAGGCCTGTATTTCATAATAACAATAAATACGCCTATGAAACCACTCACGAAAATATCTTTGATATCATATTTGTTTGTGCAAACTTGTTTTGACTACATAGTTTCAAGGTGAAATGCAATTGACGAGAAAATATAAGAGAACTGACTGTTGTGTTCTCTACGAAATCGGCAATGTGAGCTGAACATTTATGAATGAATGAAAGAAGTGTTGTGAATGTTATAATTGCAGACAACAATGGCTTATTTGTCCTGATGATGTCACGTTAGACAATTTGCAGATCCTCGCCAGGTCTTAATCACACTTGATGAAAGCTGACAATTGGAACTACATCACATATATATATATACAGCTCCATCAGTAAATCAACTTTGCATACGTGAGTCTTGTTTCATATTCATACATAACCAATACGTATTAGTTAATAGCGTAATGAGAGAATAACATTTAGATATCATGTCAATTAGCTGTGAATACTGTAAGTAAATACCCATTCCGAAAGGCCTTATTTAAAACCACTTGGTCGCGCTGTGTCTGTCTTTTTCCCCATTTATCTACGATGCTCCCTTTCTTCCCCTGACTACGTTTCATGCTTTTACTGAAGATGCAGAAAGATCCCGAGAGAAAGATATTGCAATTTTTCGTGAACGCCGTATGATTTAATTCAGTCAGAAAACAAAGGGCTGACAACCTTAATTTAGCCACAAGAGACTGTCACTTAGAAAGAGTGTATGGACTGTACCTCCTTGAAAAGGGTTGAAGTTGCATTTGTTCGAAATAAATATGCAATCAGATATTTAGTAAATACACTGTGTCTTTAATGTTTTATCAAGGGACCCGTCTCTTGCAACTTAAATCAATTGCATACTAAGCTGCATGGAACACGTTCATCATGGAACGTGCTGGCATAGTTGCAGCTCAAGCGTGCTCAGAAGTGGACTACTTTGTGAAATTACCACTTGCATTAGGGGCAATGTTGACTTGAAGTGATGAGAATTAAATTGACCTCAAAGGCATGATGAGAGTTTATACTTAGCGCTTTTGTTATAAGTTTATACATTAGGCAAAACAATAAAGTTGAACATTTGGTTGTCCTCCGGAGCGGGCGAGCGGATTTTTTTATATTTTTTTACTTTTTTATTTAATTATCATTTACAAACTGTATCTCATTTGCT
>JAUMTS010615477.1:0-12840 GCA_032273385.1 Ophiopholis aculeata | reverse complement strand
TAAGTATAAAAACTAACCCTTAGAACCAACCGGAACCTTGATCTGCCAGGGCGCAGTACTAGTCAACCCTTATTAGTAAACGTGGTGGTCATAGGGACAGAAAACTCATTATAGATTGCAGGCCAAGCCACTGTATTGTGTTATTTCGTAGTCCCATCAGCGGCAGTAGACCAAACCAGTATGAAAATGTACAGAAAATTATTACAAACATATTTAAAGTTTGTTCTCCTCGTATTATTTGCGCGTTTTCGAGAAATTAATTAAAATTAATAACCATTTTGCCTTCTTCTAATTTTGGGTAATGTACCGGGAAATCGAAAGATCGTCAAATTCAACCAATCACGAGGCAGAATTTTGGCTACGTCATCATCCTCGTTCGCGATACAGAAACGCTTGACAACCAAAATGGCGGACGACGCTGATCCAGTTTTGTCACCGATACTAGAAATAAACAAGTGTTTTATTCACTTTTCAATTGTGAATGATGTTGATTTGAAAGAATTTACAGACACAACATGGTCCAAAGCTTTGGCTTCTGCTGAGATTTTGAAAGATGCGGGTGGAGAAAAGGGACAAATTGCGACAGATTTACTGGCAGTTCCGGGTGCCAATTTTGCCCATGGGGAATCGTGTACAGCAACAACCAGTCATGCCAGTGGCAGTGTAAATGTATTGATAACAAGGCCGTCTCATGCACGTTTTCACCGAAAATGTTATCAAAAATTTACAGACAAAAGGAAGCTAGAACAAGCAGAGAGAAAACGTAAAATACCTCAAGATTCTGAAAAGACTGAATTTGAAGGTGAGTTTCAATCTTTTTGTCTGCAAAAACTTTTTCAATTTATATTGTGAAAAACAATGATAACCCAGCAGAAATGCGATCTCATCATCCATGTCATGGCCCATGGCCAAATCAGCATTATTATAAACTGGTTTATTTTTCTGCTGGGGTGTGATGTGTTGTTTATATATTTTTTAATCGGTACAAATATTATATTTTGTATAGCCTAGGGTTAGGATGCCTATTTTCGGTCACTTCCTATTTTCGGTCACTTTCGCATTAATTTAACGTTTATCGCGGAGCCATGCCCTTTTTTAAAATGATTTTGTGATTTTAAATAATGCTTTGGACTTTGTTATTTCTCTTGATCAACTGTTTTTAAAATTCCGCGAAGCCACGCCCATTTTTTTTAAAGGCACATGTCATGTATGTGGTTCCTTTTTTGGATTTCCATGGTCCATGACTATTTTGAACTTTGTTTTTTCCCCTTGATCTACTATTTTTAAATTTCCACGAAGCTATGCCAAATTTTTAAATAATCCTTTGTGGACTTTGTTATTTCTCTTAATCTACTCTTTTTAAAATTCCGCGAAGCCACGCCCAATTTTTTTTAAGGATTTTGTGATTTTAAATACTGCTTTGTGGACTCTGTTATTTCTCTTGATGTACTGTTTTTAAAATTCCGCGAAGCCACGCCCATTTTTTTTAAAGGCACATGTATGTGGTTCCTTTTTCAGATTTCCATGGTCCATGACTATTTTGAACTTTGTTTTTTTCCCTTGATCTTCTATTTTTAAATTTCTGCGAAGCTATACCAAATTTTTAAATAATGCTTTGTGGACTTTGTTATTTCTGTTGATCTACTGTTTTTAAAATTCCGTGAAGCCACGCCCAATTTTTAAAGGCACATGTGGTTTCTTTTTCGGATTGGTGTTCATTTTCGTTATTTTATTTTATTCCTAATTTAATAGGAGCTGTCATAATTTCACTGATACAAGTTTTCTGGGTTTTAAGTGTGAGCTAAACAAAATCTAGAATTTAGAATAAAACTGGTATTAGTCTATGTTTAAAACCAGACATCAACATACACAGGCTATTGAGACAAGGCCAGGGGCATTTTTTAACAAAAACATCATGAAAATAGTTTATAGAAATGGCAACCTGAGTCAAGCTATCACCAATTTTACTATGGACTTTGATTTTGAAACATTTTGGAGACATTTGGAAAGACGGCGAAGCTATTTTCAATTTTTGAAATGACGGCGAAGTTATCTTCAATTTTAATATGGACTTTGTTTTTGAAACATTGTAGAGAAATTTGAAAAGACGGCGAAGCTATTTTCAATTTCTGAAATGACGGCGAAGTTATCTTTAATTTTAATATGGACTTTGTTTTAGAAACATTGTAGAGAAATTTGAAAAGACGGCGAAGCTATTTTCAATTTTTGAAATGACGGACCGGGAGCTATCTTCAATTTTTGAAATGTTTTCTAGTCTGAAGCTTTCGCCAACTTTTATGATGGGGAAGCTATTGCTAACTTTGAATATGAACTTTGTTTTTGAAACATTTTCAAGGAATTGGAAAAGACGGTGGAGCTATCTTCAAGTTTTGGATTGACGGCGAAGCTATTGCAAACTTTTATGTGGACATTTTCTCCAAAACAATTAAAGATTGGTGGTTGTGGGGCTGCCATTTGTCGACTTTGTATTTGTTAAATTTTACAGAAATTAAGAAATGACGGTGGTGCTTCCTCCAAATTTTGTACTGAAAAATGAAACATTGAGAGAAAATAAAATGACTGCCGTCCTATTGCACCTTTTTATGAGGACCATTTTTAAGACATTAAAATTAAAATTAAAATAAAGATGACGAACTATCTCCAATGCGGATATGTACTTGGTTTTTGAAACATTGACAAAGGTGGGCCATGAATTGAAAGTCAAATTTAAATCATAACCAGAGAAAGATATTACAGGATATAGGCCAATATTTTCAAAACATGTCATGTTTTTTTTACCTTGTGTTTTGTCTTCTTTTTTTTTCAGAACCATCTGATATCCCTCTACAACCCAAAAAGCCGTGTAGGGACCTACGATCTCGTCGCTCATCTGCCAGCTTCAGAAGATCAGAGCATGTGCTTCCATCTGAGTGTATCATATGTCAAAAGGTCATTAAAGATGTGTACAAGCGCGGAAAGAGAACAAAAGAAACTCTCACTTCTTGCCAATATGTTGACGGTGGCAAATTACTACAACAAGCAATCAATGAACAGAACAACAGGATTCTAAGACTGATCCAAAAGCAAGACTGTGTAGCCATAGAAGTGAAGTACCATGCAACATGCTTCAGAAAGTTTACTAGACCACTCACCAGGAAAGAAAACCAGCAACCTCAGCCAGACAGATTGTACAGTGTGTCTTTCAATAAGTTCTGCAAAGATGTAATAGAAGACAAACTAATAGCTGACAAGAAGGTTTGGGAGCTCATCTCATTGAAAAGAAAATTTGTAAAAATTGTAAAAGATGTTGAGGGTCAGGATGTCGCCTCATACAAGACCTACAATCTAAAGCGACGTCTTCAAAACCTGTACCCTTCACTTCGCTTTGTGCAGCCCAAGAACAGGAATGAAAGTGAAATTGTCTTTATCAATGACCTTTCAACAGAGTCACTGTTCACAGATGACAGAGCTTCAATTGATGAGCCATCAGATAGGTCTGACACAGACACCGACTCTGAAGAGGACAGCTTCTTCCTGCAAAGGGCCAGGGGCTCAGAGCCAAATCTAAGAGAACGCTACACATCTGCCCTTGTGCTCAAGAAAGAGATAAATGACATTCCAAAGGAGACCATGCCATGGCCACCAAATTCATCCCATCTCAATCAAGACAAAGCTGAGAGTATTGTACCCATGAAACTCTATAACTTTCTTGCGTGGATGACAGGTCTTTCAGGAGAACCCACAGATGAGGAATTTGTACAGGTGTCTGAAGACAAACACCGTCGCATCTTATCAATTTCTCAAGACGTGATTTACTTAGCATCAAAGGGAAGGAAACCTATGCCAAAACACACCTCCCTTGCCATGGCTGTTCGACATCTTACCGGCTCAGCCCAACTGATAGGTATCCTTAATGGTTTCGGACATGCAACGTCTCATACTTCGGCACTGGAACATGACACTGCATTAGCCAAGAAGGAAATTCGTACTGGTAGATCGAAGTTGCCGTCATGCCTCCAAGAAAGTATTTTTACAACACTTGTGTGGGACAACAACGATTTCGGTGAGGAGACACTCTCAGGAAGGGGCACAACCCACAATACCAATGGCATTGCCATTCAGCACAGACCAGCTGCAAGTTCTCGTCCTGTGGACTCAACAGACGACAGACAGGAGACCGTGAAGAAGACCAGAGAGCGCACTCTACAGGCTCCTGAAGAAAGGCTTATTCCATTTTTTGGGAAGAAGAAGGCCAGTCCAAGCAGTCTTGGTTCCAACACAAAGCTAGAGAAGACTCAGCATGCCGCACCAGTTATCCGAGCAAGAAAATCAGATGATGGTTACTTTATAACCAAGTCTTCAGCTTCAGATGATGGTCGTCTTCTGCCGGGATGGACTGGTTATAACCAGATGCTGATCAGACTTGTTCCCCCGAAGGCTACAATTGCATATCTGCCCGTAATAGATGCATCGCCAACTGAAATGAATGCAGTTAACACCATCTTGCACAGAAGCATTGAGATTGCAGATTCACTGAAGTTAGGCTCTGTCGTAGTAGTTGTGGACCAAGCCATATATGCCAAAGCTCAGTCAGTCAGATGGCAAACACCTCTGTTCATGGACAGAATTGTACTGAGGTTGGGTGCATTTCACACAGCTATGACTTTCCTCGCTTGCATTGGTACAAGGTTTAGAGATGCGGGTCTTGAGGATATCCTCATAGAGTCGGAAGTGCTTGCTGGTGGTTCAGTTAATGGAGTCATGAATGGGAGACATTACAATAGAAGTATCAGATGTCACAAACTGATGTCTGAAGCGCTTCACCTACTACGTTGGCAATCATTTATGGATTCAATAACAGAGGATGAGGCCAAAGTCTACAAAGATTTCATCGGGAGACTGCAAGATTCATTTCCAAGCCAAATCTATGCAGATAAACTGGACAGTGATGAATTTGATGAGCTGATGAAAGCTTATGCCGAATATATTGAAGAGAAGAAGAAGACGAGTGGAACATTTGCTTTTTGGTGTTCCTATTTAGATATGGTGGACACACTATTGCAATTTACAAGAGCAACTAGAGAAGGAAATTGGGATTTGCATCTAGCAGCTATCAGAGCAATGTTGCCGTGGATGTTCAGCTACAATCGTACCAATTACTCCCGATACTTACCCATCTACTGGATGGAGATGCATGAGCTGGCTCGTACTCATCCAGACATTCATGAGGAATTCCAAGACGGAAACTTTGCAGTGCAACGACAGGATGCGTATGGTTTTGCGGGAGTTCCATGTGACCAAACCATAGAGCAAACAGTGAATAGAGATTCAAAGACAAGAGGGGGATTGAAAGGTTTCACCGTGAATAAAGGAGCAGTCAGCAGGTGGACAGTGGGACACCATGAAAGAGCAGCAATCATGAGACAGTGTGAGGATATGGCAGGAAAAGGGCAGCGAGCTGCAATACGTAAAGATCTGACAGAGGGTCGCATGAAACGAGATAAGGAAGATGTGCAGCGCATCATGGAAACCGTTACCAGCCTCACCAACCCATTTGAAGATGTAACAAGTACATGTAGTGAGATTGTTCACTTAGCTTCTGGTGTTGTGGCATCATCAGATGTTTCTACAGATCTGATGGTAGCAGAAGTTAAAGGAGATGCGGCTTTTACAAGCTACTGTCAAGAGCGACTGCAAAGCAATGACAAATCCATTCAAGACACGCTGCCCAAGTCAAAACTGAAAACCTTCAGCAGTTTGGCCAAGAGATCTACATCAAGAGTGAATGGGAAAGAAGTAGTACTGAAGAGTGACAGAGATCTGTTTGCCCGCCTTGTTATCATTGGGAAAACAAGGCAAATTGATTTGCGAAATATGATGACGTATTCTCTTGGCCCATTGCCACTAGCATTAGCCAAAAACGATGGATGCTTGATGAAAACAAATAAAGCAAGGCTTCTTCATATCCTAGAAGATTTGTCGCCTCCATCAGATGAAACTGCGTCCGAGTCTGAGATAGAACCTTGTCAGCCTCCAAAAGGCGGTATTTGGATCGTTGATGGCATGGCACTCCTTCAGCAGATGAATACCAAGAAAATGCCAAAGACCGTTGGTCAAGTTGCTGTAAAAATCATGAATCAGCTACTCAATATGTGTTACCAAACCCAGTCATCGTGCATTCATTTTGTCACCGACACATATCCAGAGCATAGTATCAAGAACGCTGAGAGGAAAAGAAGAGCTGCAAGCGGATCACAAAGAGTGAAAATAACAAGACCAGACCAGAACACACCAAAACAGTGGAAAAAATTCTTGGCAAATAGTCACAATAAGCAGCAGTGGGTGAATTTCCTGATTACAGAGTGGCAGAAATACAATGCAGAGCAACTCAAAGGCATTCAGTTAGTTGTTGCACACGATGATAAATGCCACATGATTGCTGCAGATACCAATGGAACTGTGATGTGTACGCAAGTTGATGCATTGTGCTCTGACCATGAAGAGGCTGATACACGCATGTTATTGCATGCGAAATACATCGCTGACACTACTAACAGTACTCCTGCCATTATTCGGTCTCCAGACACAGATGTCTTTGTTTTGGCTGTAGCTCTGTCACAACAGATAAGTTCTCCACTCTACTTCTATACAGGCAAGGAAGATAAGGCAAGAACCATAGATGTAAGAGCAGTACAACAGCAACTTGGGGATGAGCTGACTGATGCGCTTATTAGTTTCCATGCTTTCACAGGGTGTGATTCTGTAAGCTCGTTTTATGGCAAAGGGAAGCAGAAGGCATTTAATTTGCTGCGGAAGAACACAGTTTATGCTCAAGCATTTAAGGAGCTTGGCAATGCGCTTGATGTCCCTGCAGATGTGTCCAGTGCTTTGGAGCGCTTCTTGTGTGTACTTTATGGACACAAGGATGTGACATCAGTCAACGAGGTGCGGTACATAATGCTAAAGACAGCTACCAGAATGGAGAGCATTATGCCACCAAACCAGGACTCGCTGAAAAAACACATACAACGTGCAAATTTCCAAACCAGTATATTCAAGAAGAGCCTTGAACCTGTCCAAGATATGCCATCTCCAGTAACCAACGGATGGAAAATGGATGGTAATGATCTCGTAATTGATTGGATGGACCTTGCACCAGCACCTGATAGTGTGTTGGAATTGGCATTTTGTAAGTGCAAGAAATCTAAGTGTATCTTGGGCAAAGCTGATGAAGAGTGCTGCGTTAATCGTGGTCTCGTGTGCACAGATCTGTGTCAATGTAACAAATGTGACAATATGGAACTACAACCCGATGAAAATTTGGAGGATGAAGAAGCTGATGATGAAGCAGCTGATGATGAAGCAGCTGACGATGAAGCAGCTGGTGATGAAGCCGAGGAAAACGACAATGAGGATGAATAATTGAAAGAACTGTTACAGGAGTGTAGAACCCAAATATTGTATTATAGTTGGTTCACCACTAATTACATGTCATTCCCAGTTCATGAGCAACTGGTCTTTGCTGTTTTGGGGTTCAATGTATCTTCAAATTTATTTCTTTGGAGTTGGAGCAAGAGTGTACGTATTACTAATTTAATACCACAAATATTTTGAGGAAAGTAAGTGAGTAAGTAAAGGGCTATAATTGATTTGATTTCTGTAAAATTTCTTGCATGTTCTAGTATGTAAACAGAAATTTTAAGGTGTTACAAGATTCAGGTCACACATTATTTGGTGCAGACACATGGTACGGTACTTGGATTAAAAATTCTTACTTTATGGAGTTTAGCTTATGCTAATCCTTGCATTGAGTTTCGACGTAATGTAAATGCATATTTGTAATGCACGCACATCTTCACATACGCAACACAATGATCGAACAAGTAAAAAACAGACCTGTGCTGATTGACTTTACGTCCAAACTTCAAGCAAGAAGCATTTAGCAGTCTAAACTCAAGTGTTAATATTTGTGGAATCTAATTTAATTGAATTCACAATTGTGGAGGCAACTAAGGAAGGCAATTGGCAGATCAAATAAGGAGACAATGTTTTTCAAGTGTACAATGTTCATAATGTAATTAAAAATACATCATTGTCCTGAATATATGTGGTCAGGTAACTCAGTTGATTCAGGAAGCAAACACAAAAAAGAGCTTTGTTGTCAGGGATATCTTTGTTACTTTATTAACAATGCTATAGGTACAGATCTATCCACAATTTCATAAAATAGAGTTAGTATTTGTATTTTCATATAACGATTCGTTGAACCTATTTGAGACAATCATATATAATATTTGTTCCTGTTTATCAGCACCCCATTAATGGGTTGAATTGATAACAACAAATATATATAACCAAGTTAAAATGAAACAAAGGCACGGTCATTGTGAAACTTTTATGGTCAAATTCTCTAATATTTCTTATATAATTTGGGAATTAAAAGAAAATTATAAGCATGGTTTTTATATCCCTATGGATGGTTTCTTTGCAAATTATGTACAAAATAACCAACCTTTCGTGAATAGATATGGAAGAAGGTATTGGTTTGACTGGGTTGTTATACATATAGATTATGTGAACCTGTAATATAAAAATATACATGTACTAAATATATATAAATATATAATTTCAGAGCTGGAAAAATGTTTTACAATACAAATTTCTCTCATTTCTCTGCCAAAATTTACTCTCTTAAGGTTTTAATGTCAAGATATTTTTCACTTTTTATTTTATCAAGAGGCAAAAATGTCCCTTCAAATGTCAAGGGAACGACATCTGTCAGTTCCCTTTTTTTCCATTCCTGATAATTATATTGATTAATTAAGAAGAATTGTATCAAGAAAAGTAAAATGAATAATTTCGGTAACAGTAATGTACTTGCATTGCATTCTCATTTGTTTCATGCATACTTTGTCATTTTGAAGCACTGCCAAGATTTCTAGTAAAACTAAAACTTTATCAAGTTCAAATGTATGGGTTGTTTCAAACTCCCCATTACACTCTTTGGACACCTATTCTAATCCAAATATTTAAAAGCTATGAATTTCTCAACATTTACAAACTTTATCATAGCTTGGCCACTTTCCTTTCACCATATTTTCGGACATTTTCTCTAAGCCAAAAAGATGTTTTAAATATAAAATGACAAATGACTAGACACATCTTAATCAAAGTTCATAATTCATTTCAATTCCATCAACATCATGTAAAAACTTTGTTTACAATCTTTGCAGTTCAGGTTTAACTGCATTTTGTATATTACAACATACTATAATTTTGATTTCACTGGCAAGTATTAGAAAAAGTCCCGGGTCATAAGTTATTTGTAAATAAATGTCATTGACAAAATGATATTAATATGTTTTACATGAAATTATATTAAACAAAGAAGAATATAATTTATTTGTGATTTTTGTATGAATTTGTTGTTGTGTTTCTCTTTGAAATTTCCTCGTTCCACGAAAATTGTTTGTATTGTTCTAAACTGATGCTATGCAGACCATGAGTAGTGTTGCTGTCTAGTAGCCTATTAACAAAGTTTTGAACAGCACAATATTTTTGTGGGAAGTAGAAAATAAACTAAAAGCAACAATATTGATGATTTGATTGGAAGGAGTTTGCACAGTTGAGGAAACTCACATTTGAAAGTAAGAAAGATTGAATTTTTTGAAAATTAAAAAATGGCTTAGTTGCAAGCATCTATATCAAATCATTAATATTAAAACATCCATTTAAAATTAAAAAAACCAATCTGATTATGGAAAGACTTAAAGCTTTAATTGATCTTGTGACACTGATGCTTTCATGCAGAGCACATACTTGGGGCTTCGTCTTGATGACATGCTGAAATAGAAAAACATTGAAAATTGCCATTAGTGTTTTCAAGTTCATCAACAGCATAAAAATAGCATGACCAAGTAGTGTATGAGTGGACAGCATGGAGATATCATGTAGTAAAATACTTAATCTGCCCAGGTTAGGCCCCTGCAAGGGTAGAATTTTTGAAAAAGAAAGCACTGATAATGAGCTTTGTTCATAAACAGCACGTTATAAAATGAAATGTAAATGTGTGTGTGTGTGTCCTTGTTTGATATCATCCTATAAACAATTTACAGCACATGATTCAATTTAGAATATGCATAATTTAGACATGAGTGAAAAATGGTACATTTTGCATGAACATTTTAGACTTGTGAAGCATTTACATCAAGTGCACGGTATAAGTTTGCGAAATATTTCGCGGAAAAATCACACCTGAACAGTCTCATAAAAGTCTGAAATAAATATTTTGCAGAACACAATCAAGAACTAGTCACTTTGAATCAGCAATAGCTTATTTACCATAGTTGGCGCCATGTCTTTTTAAAGGAATTCTTGTTGAAATGCCAAAATACTAATTAGCGGATTATCTCATTAACGGGTGCACGAATTTTGGAGAACAAAGGTGTTTTCTCATCAGCAACTTCATTACAATCAATTAGTATGGTTAGTTTTCTCTGCCACTGATGGGACTACGAAACTTTTTAAATGAATGGTTAAGAGGCTCTTGCCCCGCAGTCTATTAAGACACTTGTAGCTTCTTGTCCCGCTATTTCTGTAATTAGAAACTAACAAATAAGTTCTTTTGAAACAGTAAACAGGGGGTATACTGCTGTTTGGCTACTGTTTGGCAATGTTATCACTAGCTTGTAATCTAATGTTACAATGGTGCTTATGGGTAATTTGGAAATGGAAATTAGTATTATCAAACCAGGAAAGTTAATCAAACTCAGATCTACAACAAAAGTCACGGAATGATATGGAATATGTCCCTGAAACTATTAGACTGCAAATGTCAATTTGGGCTTTTCCGAGTGATGACTTTAAAGACAGCTTGGGCATTGCTATAAGTAAACGGGTAGATACGGGATGGGTGGAGTTGGTCGTTGACTCTTTGTGCTAATTATGTTCAAAAGGCAATATTCTAATTAGATTTGTAATTTATAATCTAATTAGAATATTGCCTTTTGAACATACTTAGCACAAAGAATTACAAATCAACACGAAATCACGAAATGGTATGTGACATTTCTCGAAATTAAAACTTTAAGTGCTACATTTCCAATTTAATGTCTCATAGATTTAAAGGTTATTGTTATAACTGAGGTGGAGAATATGACTGTTGCCTTTGGACTTAAGAATCGCCAAATCAAGATAAATCTACTAAAATCTAACCAAAATCACCGATGTACTTTTTTGAAATAAAGGCTTAAAATTCTGCAACACTTGTATTTTCAGAGACACCCTTCTTCGTCATTCTCTGACAGTTTTATAACCAAAAATGTGAGTGCTGTAGAATAGTTTTAAACCTTTATTCAATTTTTGAGAAACCTTTAGGATTTTCCATTTAAACTTCCGGGCTCAGAATTTAATTTGGAATTTACAACTACAGATAGGGCAGATCAACTAATATTATAATTAAAGTTGCTTCTTTTGCCTAAAATAATGTCTGAACAAATAAATAGAAATGAGTATGGTTCACTACTACTCAAACATACATCGACCACAGAAAAACGGAAAAAAAAAATGAAAATGATCTCATCAATAGAAATTCCAAATGATTTATTCATATTAGTTTTGACTTCTTTGCACTATTGGTGGTTTGATACCATTGTAGAAGTCGGCAAATTGTAAAATGATTTCTTAAGAATACTTTGGTGGTTTTTGTGTCATATTAATAACATATATACCCTCATTAAAAGTTGCCTAAAGAATATGTATAATCCTGCTGAGTCCCATACCTATGAGGTTAACAACTTTATTGTTCCAAGTTTAAGGCAATGTTAGAATTGCAATGTTCACTTATAGAGTAATCTCATTTCTAAAAGCAGAATTCGTAGAAATCAAGACTGACTTATGTTCCTTAAAGACATTTTCGAATGAATCTTCGGCGTCTTTGTGTACGCCGAATGCGTTTGTCACTTTATCAATCCCATCTAACTGATTGAAGGGGTGAACTTGGTCCGTAAAACGAGATTGTGGAAGCAGAGTTTGCGTGGCTCGTGCCATATTTTGGGAGGAATACATTCCACAGGTTTCTTCCCTGCAGCAAATTTGAATATCAGTTTGATGGTCTCATACTTTGACTATTCAAAGACATTATGGCCTCTAAGGTGTCATATCAAGCTCACCCGTTCAAAGGTGTGAAAAAAACATTTCAACATCACTTATTTGAATTGGAAGCCGGAGTGGCCGTGCAAGAGTCATTAGAGCTATACGCACAAAATGATAAATGATGTGAAAACTTCATTTATGGGGATGAAATGTTCATATCTCAAATGATATGCCGAGGGTGACTAGAAGTGCCACGTGTGGACGGTTTTATTATTATTATTGAAACCCGAAAATAGCCAAAGTGAAACCTTGCTAAGCTTTTAAAGGTGCCTACTTAGAAAAATGCAAATAGAGTTTGTAAATTGAATGGAATTTATTCAATCATCAACATCTAAAGTACTGTGATTAAAGTCGGTGGAAGCCGAAGTGGCCGTGCAAGAATCATTAAAACTGTACGCACAAAATGATCAATGATGTGAACATTTCATTTTTGGCGATGGCATGTTCATATCTCAAATGATATGCAGCAAAGGTTCACTAGAGTTGCTACGTGTGGACGGTTTTGTTATTACTGAAACTCGAACGAAAATAATCAAAGTAAAACCTTGTTCAGCTTTTTTTACTGTAAACACTTGGCTGGTAGAGAAGTCCAGATACTTATATAGTAACCTAAATAGAATTCCTTTAATCATCAAAGTCGTAACAGTTATGTTGAGAGCGTTTAAAGTTTTAGGCTTAAATGTTATA
>JAUMTS010614367.1:0-12844 GCA_032273385.1 Ophiopholis aculeata | reverse complement strand
TCCGAGCCTATCTATACACAAGGAAAGGCTGGCCTGTCGAAGTAACCGGCGTGGTCTGAAGCCCATGTATCCCGCCTTTCTTCCTTCTTTCTTAAGGAGTCTTTGTAGCACCTTCCCCACACCCGCCTTGCCAGGGTTAGGGTTAACCACTTCACTGCTACTAGCTATTATTAAGATTTACTGTTCTGTGCTGAGCACTTAAAGTCGCCATTTTGTTTCGCATGTCGCAGAGGACCGCAATGTCTTTATACTTTATCGGACAGAAATACAAATTAGCGCCAACAATGGCTTATGCTTTTCTGAACGTTTTGATATATGCGATGAGCTAGGTATCTTCAATGGGCTTGCTGTGCGACAACTACAACTACACCAAACAATTACTGAGCTGTATCCCGTTTATTAACGGGATGCGCACAGTGCAGTATTAAAGTGGTTAAGAGATGTTTCAAGTTGGTCTTTCTTGTCTCAACCATATTGGTGGCATGTGCTCTTTTCCTTATATTTTGACTTTCGTTTGGGAACTTGAATTCAGGATTTGGATGTCCATACCCAAGGTAGTTCGTAAGTTACATTTACCCATAAACAGGGTCTGTCTTCCATTTGAAAAAAAATAAACGGAATACAGTATGTCTTTGAAGAAAGGAATGCCATACGCCCAACTGTGTCCCGATTTTTGTTTTACTACAGGGTGCTTTCCATGAATACTCGTGTTCTTGATAGCTTTTGATTTAATTAAATATACCAACCCACCCTTTAGTAACTCTATAAGCCAGTATTTAGAAACAAGAATAATTTTAGTGTTTTAGAAGTGAACAGATGCCAACGTTAACCACCAATGATTTGTCAACATGTCGACATGTTTTTGCTCTTCCAGTTCCGCTTTTTAAACCAACAGTAACATCATCTGCTGAACAAGCGTACAATGGATTGTCGTTCTCCTGGAATAATACTCCCTGTACTTTGATACGTGGCGCTGGACTCCAGTATGAATACCAGCTTTTAGAAAATACAAATGTATTTGAATCTAACAGCACAACTGGATCAACCACATATGTACATTTCAACAATCTCATTGAGTGTAAGGAATACTCCTTTCATGTTCGAGCAACTAACGACATTGGTGAAGGGGAGTGGTCCAACTTAGCTACAATTTCAACGAGGTTGATTCGTAAGAAGTTTCTTTCTCTAATTTTAGTTTACACATTTTGTTTCATTTTATAATTATACTTTTAATTAGATAAATCTACTGAGTCACAATTGTAATGCATCAACATGAATTATACTTTCGTAATGCATGCTATCTTGGTTTTCAAAAATATGTCCTGTACTTTCTTCTTAAAATGAATATGCCAAGAACTTATTTAGTTTCGTTTACTTTCCATGACGCCGACAATCTTTGTTTTAGTCAAAGTATTAACTAAATTTACCTTTCAATGTGTGTTTCTTTAAAGCAATGATTATTTCCGCGAATTCTGTGTGAAATGAAAGAAAACCAAATTGTAGTGTACATTAGCACGCGTAAGGCGTGAATGTACCATGTCACCGTGTTTGTATTTGTATGTTATTAGTGTTGTAATAGGTTGTAACCTAAGTAAATCTCCTGATCACTCTGTAGGTCCTGGACTAGTAAATATGGTTGATATAGAACATGGAACATCTCCAACCGAACTTCATGTAACATGGCAAGTTTCATCAGAAAACAACTGCCCGGAGACTGGTTATCGCATAGAGTACTCTTTGATTGAAGAGGATAAATGTCTCGCGTCCACTGGCCCACCAATGGTTGCTACAGTTTATTCTTACACCAGCAGTGGTTTAGAGGCAACAATAGATGATTTAATACCATATTCGAGTTACAACGTCTCTGTAAGCGCAGTAAATGATGCAGGACAAGGACAAAGTTCATTTAGAACGCAAACAACAAAGGCCTTAGGTAACTCACATTTTGTTTTAAGATTAAAACAAACAAACATTTAGACGTAGAGAAAAGGCGATAATGACGATGACAATACCGACCGAAACAGTGGCAATATGTATAGCGATGTAGAAAATGACTATAATGAAAATGATGACGATGACGAACATGATTGTGGTCGTGATTCTTATCACGTTGACAATGTTAAGTAACACCACATTAATGTACTGATAATTGCAATGTAACTAAATACACATTCTACTAAATTTGTATTATTAGTTTTGATGGTTCTGTTCCTGCTAATTGTTAAAAAGAAAAACAAATTATCATATAGCACAAGTGTATCAAAAGAGGTAACATTAGATAATAAATACAAGCAGGTCACGTAATGAAGGTTTTGTTTTGCAGCCCCGTCAGGACCACCATCCGATGTAAAAGCTATTGATGTAACATCAAATACAATCACTTTCCAATGGTCAGAACCACAGTGTGGCCAACGACGTGGCGACATCATAGGATATTCATTCCGTGTTATGAATGCATTTGGAGAAATTGTAACACAGAATATGACGTCAGCTACAACGCAGCTGATAGAAAATCTAACGCCCTTTACCAATTACAGTTTCATAGTGGCAGCAGAAACAGCAAGCGGTGTTGGACCAGATCAGATATTAATGCAAGCTACCTCCGAAGCAGGTTATTATTTAGTGTGTGTTGGAGGATGTTGGTGTGTGGTGTGTAGGTGGTGCTTGTGTATAGTGGTGTGTGTGTGTAATGTAGGTGGGGCGAACATATTGATTTTAATAGCGGCCTCCTTGTGTACACCAAAGTAATTCACACCTACATATTTCGAATTACGATAGCAATACTGTCTATCTTCACAACTAATTATCATTCTTTTGCATAATATACCTGGTGACTTTCCTCTCAATTCAAAGCGTTGTTATCATTAAGACAAATCAGTGCAAAATACCTGAAGACAATCAAAGACATAAACTGCTGCTGTGTAAACTTTGAGAAAGCCTTCGATAGTGTTTAGTAGCTGTCTTTGGATTCCAAAACAAACTTATCTACATTCATGGATAAAAATGTTGACACACTTTGTCCGAATAACGATAAAAATATGCCTCTTTCCCCCGAGGCAATGTTGATCCGAGTCGTGTTATCAGAAGCCTTGTCAGTTGCCCCAATATTGATTGATTAGGGGTGGGGAAGGATATAAGAAAGGGGGTAGCTTCTGCTTCCTATTAAACATTGCTTGGTCCCAAGAGTGACCTCAGTTCAGAATACGGAGATGGTTGCACTCAGTTACCCCAAGTGTACCGACTATTTTTATTCCATGATTGTAGTTCCTAGAAGCTCTTACCAAAAATATAAAATCTCAAAACACACAAATTAGTATGTCTAGTTTGAGATAAGGGGTTGGCTTGAGACAATGGTGAATAATATCACTGCAGCTTTTCAACATCTTGCTGGTGCCAGTCATTGAGTATTCAACTTGCGACTGCCCATCTGCAAAAACAACTAACCGTTTCCATACGATAAATATTTAATTGCAGCGGTGGCACTAGCATCATAATTCTTTCTTCTTTTTTTTTTTGGAGGGGAGGGGGCAAATGAGGCAAGATACCATTTATGATTTAGAAGGTTTTAAAACATAATAATTGTATGCTAATATTGACAATTTTAGTCCAATTTGATCTCATTTGAAATTATTTATATTTTCCTAATACATTGTAGTAACAATAATGAATGTATTTTTACTTCAGTCCCTAGTAAGCCATTGGATTTGCAAGCTGTCGGTGTTAGTAGAAACTCAATCGTCATAACATGGCAGGCGCCGCGTTACCGAAAGGGAATCATTAACAAGTACTTGGTAAGTGAAGTTACTTGAAGTACATTATTTGTTATAGTGTTATATACTGCCACCTCCGGAACCCCTGTCAGGCAGGTGATTACCTGGGTACACGTACCAGGCAACCTCAATCCGGGGGGTACATTTTATGACGTAGAGAAAAACATGTCCATCCTTGATTAAATAAATCAAAGAGCATGAGAAATTTAGCTACGTTGCCTGCTCTTTAATATCTATGCTTGGGTGTAACCCGGTGTCATAATTCGTACGGTCCGTGTCCTAGTGCCCATATAACTGTGTACAAACTTCTTAGACACGCTATGCTACACATCAGTTGTTTCATTGATCTTACCGTTTATTCCGTGCTAGTTCTTTTAGGCCGTCCCTCGTTTCACCGGACGCTCAGTTTCATAACACAGTTCAACATCAATTTAAAGCTGATTGCAAGTGCTTTTAAATTGTGGCTCATTAACCGCCAAATTCAACAGCATAAATATTAAACTTTTTATTGAGTAAGTCATATTGAAAAAGCTTTTACAAGTTTGGGTGGATATTCGTGTTTTTTAAAGTCTACTATTTGGCTAAATTAACATCAAAAGTAGGTTACAATACTGTTGTGCAAAATCAAACTGAAAAGTTGAAGTTTAAGGAGCATGTCTATGTTAAAGTGCTATTTTTTCTTCAAAATGACCGACATGCTCAGAGTGTAAATTAAAATAAAATCAGTAGACAAAGTTAATAATAAAGTCCATATCGATATTTTCAACTTTCTAGGTTTTGTATTTTGTTATTGCCAAGCCATACGATCTGTCATTTTCCCCGAACTTACAATCCGCTGTCCAACAATTCATTAACGATGATGATGTAGAACATTTCGTTAACAATGATGATAACCGATTGAGTTTCACCATCGAGGACCTTTTACCGTCGACTAAATACCAGATCCGTGTGACAGCATTCTCGGATGTAGGACAGGGAGATAATGCTATTGCTGAGCAGTTTACGCTCCCAGCAAACAAAACAGGTAATCTTTAAGGAGTTTTAAACTTATAATCAACAACTTTGCAATTGTTTTAGGAAAAATAAAACCGTTAAGTGCAAGAAATATATATTGTATTTGCACCATTTTCTTACAAGATTATTATATTTTTCAATCAACAAACCCTCAAAATATACATTTGTTTAGGAAATGTTTTAAGCACCAGAGAAGAACGAATACGTGCAAAATTGTCAATATTTTGAATTTAATGCTGTTTTCATTTAACAACCACATTTATATTTACAAAAGTTAATCTAAATATTTGGTTTGCTCTTTGCGATTTGAATATTATTATATCTAGTCAGTTTTGAAAAAGCAGACTTTAAATGCGAATTGACGCAGAAACAAGATTTCTTGGAAGACACCATATAAGTTGTTTAATCAATCGATACCTGAACAAAGGGCTTTTATCTTTCATTCTTGATTTATATAAATTTTAATCGTTTCATTCTCAAATGAAGAGCACTTTTTTTTACAAATAACTGTATGTCACTTCTAAATACTGAATACAACATAATAGGAATGTTAGATCCTGATTTACCCTGTTATTCTAACAATACTTATATTTGAAATTTACGCAAGAGCATAAAGAATTGATAAACTATATATATGAATGTACATGGTAGGGAGAAATATAATAGGGCAAAAAACAGTAACACTGTTTTACATTTATTCATATAACGTGATTTTGTTCATGATAAAAACATATTACAACCATTGAATACTAGCGCACCAAACTTCATATCAAACACGGAAACAAATATTATGGTTAACCGATTCCTCGTTTGTCTATTTTTCTACAGATATGACACCCCCTGATATGACATCGGTTGCAAATAATATTGGTGAAATAACGTCATCGACAATAATTATACAAATTCCTGAAATTAAATCGGAATTTGCAACGTAAGTAACACGCTTACGGGCTAACCAACTATGGTTAAGGTATGGATTCTTTTTGACAGGACACAATCGCAGGGAACCAGCGTATGTCTGAAGTTGCTTAATAACTTTGAATTGGGTGCATTTATGCCGCTGATCATATTTTAGTATATTCATTGGTCGGTTTATTGTTATTGAACTTTACTCTAGTATAGCGTCAGAAGTCTTCCTTTAAGCTTTCTCATCTTGTATAACTTCTAGTAAACCTATAGCGAGCATTCTTGAATATAACAATAAACAAATTAAGACATCTTTGATGATTATACAAGATAAAATTGATACAGCACATTATGTATTGAATATTTCATGCATAATTGACAATACAGTTTGCGATTAATAACCAAGCATACCGCATGTCTCAATAAAAACCTTACAATCTTTGGCTGACATATAAAATATGAAATTAAAACTTGATCACAAAATATTAACATGCTTTGTAAAGCCAAGTAAATAAGCTGTCAGATAAACTTTATTTCATTCAAATCGCTAACCTAGAACAATAGTTATGGATCATCAAACATGCAACTAATAATACTCCTTGGGCCAGTTTCCCAAGACAAGTGAGAAAGCTCTAAGCCTTTTACGTTTAAAGAATGATGCAGGTTTCACAGTTTGTAATTAAATAAATAGATTGTTTTTCAAGATTGAAAGATAATTTAAAACAAAAGAATATGCTACATTTGAGTTCATACCATTTTAGCATCATGGCAGAATGAGAGCGAAATATAACATTAAAAATAGCTTGTTAGAAGATGGCAGGGTCGGGGTGCAGCGAAGACGTAAGTTTTGTTCTTTATAAATCAACGTATTTTATGGCAGGAAATGTGATTCAGAAAATCAGAAAGTCCCAAATTTATTGTCCTCATCAGATCTGCAGAGGAGACCATGCAGACAAATTTATTACACATATTTACAACATGTATGTCCAATATAGAACAGGTTTGAACAGAAACAAATGGCACAGTGGTAACAAACGGACTTTTTTTTACTGAATCGTTATATTGATCTCTGAACCCTTGTGTAATGTCAGACTGGCCCAAGGGTATTTTCAGCTCTTTATTCGATTTCCTATAACTTTTGAACAGAACCTCCAAATTTGATCTCGTAAAAGTATTTGAAAATTAAGTCATTTGTGTTTACACTTCACTAAAAACAAAACTGTTTTTTCTACCTCCTTTCCTGAAATTCAGGGGCAAAGATTGTACGTTTTTTCTGAGACAACCTGTAGAGAGCACGGAACAGTGTAGGACTCATAATCTGTAGATCGGAGTTCGAGCCCCGCTGCGGCCAACGTGTTTATGTCCTTGGGCAAGACATTTAATCTTGATTGCCCCGTCGACTCGAGCGCATTGAGTAGCTGTTAGGAGGATATTACAATCTAACTGCAGAAAGAGCGGCGCTTGGCCGAGCGATCCTAGTTAATGCGAAATGATTGTGACGATTTACTGACGGCAGCGTAATAATATACGCGGCAACAGCGTATTGATCTAGATGGAAAGGCGCTTTATAAATGCTGTGTTTTATATTACTATTATTATTATAATGCAATCTAAATGATTTGTTCTAATACTTTGCACAACAGAGGATATCAAATAGGAGTTACACTTCAAACTAAATGTGCATGTGACAAGCAGATGGCTCAGGCAGATGAATTCGGGCATTATTCCAAAACTTCAAAGTTCTATGTTGCTGGAGAGATATTGAAAGAGGATGTCATCAGGGATCCTGAATTTATAATTGGCGATAACAACACGTATAATTCGTTCTACAATCCACCACTTCACCTCCAAGCAACGTATTCGATACATGTCGGACTTATAAGTCGAATAAATGAAACAGTAAGTTATTGTTTGTTTGTTGTGTACTTTTCCTTATTGTTAATCTAATATATACAGTGTGGTTCAATAAAACGTTGACAGTTTTTCCGAAACCATATTTGTCAAAATACTGCTATTTTTTTAAAGTTGTTTTTACACATTTGTCAACTACATATTCTTGGTCATCTGTGCTGCAAATTTCGTCGCAAATAACGCTACGGTTGAAAATAATAGCTATTTGAAGAAAATCCATCCAAATTCACTTTGTCCACGAGCATGGTTAAAGAAAACAACCAACACTCATTGCATAGAAGGCATACTACAAATATAGCCAATCAAATTGCCTATCTATAGAAATCAATTATAACTAAGATCAATCATGGTATTTATTGATTTCACATTTTAATAGGTTTTTTAATTTTAACAAATACATTGTTTCACCTGGCGGGCTCTTCAAATCTTTGAAAACTTGTATTTAGTAAGATGATAAGATGGTCGTAATGATATTCACTGCAACATCACGATGGTAAAAATAATCAGGTAGTTTACACAGGAAAAAGTTTTATAGCAGGGTTGTTTTATAGAACTGGTAGTCGAGTGCTGCTATTGTAGACCCTGAATTGAGAAATTACTTTGATAATGTGCCGTTTACAAAGTCAAAGGAGAGTATTTTACAACTGATACAAATTCATTATCATTCACATGATTAAGACTGTCAAGAGAATTGTACGTAAAAGATTGAATGTGTTTATTGTTGTTTACAATTTATTAAAATTCTTATGTTCTTTTGCATTGCGTATACGTATACTTAAGTTTACTCTAAATTGTGAATGTCTAACAACTTGTGACCAATGTAAAGAAAGAGCAAGTCACACATCATGCACCATGTACATGTCTATAGCAAAATCGCTACCCGTTAACAAAGTGAATCGTGACGGATTTTCTTCAAATAGGTCTTATTTTGCAACCACGGCGTTATTAACAATGAAATTGTCAGCATATATGGCCAAGATGATATTGTTGAGGAATATGTAAAAAAAAATCAATAAAATTCCCTAATTTGTACAAATATGGCTTCGAAAAACTGTTAACGTTTTGTTGAACCATCCTGTGGTTTTAAATGCCCATATAAAATGTAACTTTTTGTACACAGAATCGCTGTTATATTGGTAAGTTAGTATTGTTTGCTTGCATGGTCATTAAAATCACTACTTAACGAATGTTATGGTATCGTTTTCATTTATAGACATATGGAGTGTCTTGGTCAGAAGGTGTGGATGTCACCCTGAAAGGCTTGCCAAAAGATAATCTGACTGACGGTAAACTCTTAGACAGACTTTGATTTAATGCCATGACTATTCAATGGTTTTAAAACAGCATTTATTTAAAAAAAAATAGAGTACATGAACATTAAACTGCGATATTCGTTAGAAATTTAACTTTTTTTTTCGTCGTTACAGAATTGTTAATGTAATACATTTTTGGGTGCTGTTCGTCTTTTCTACAATCATAATCTAATTTTTAACATTTTGAAGGTGTTTGTTAAGTTTTAAATCAGGATTATAATTATGTTTAACTCAAATTCAGGTTTTTAAAAGTATTTTATTTGACCATATTAAAAGGAGATTTTCTAATTCAGTAGGTATTTTCTTGCATGGTGTTCATGTTTTGTTAATGGCCACATTAACAATTCTAAAATGCTTTTACTTGAAGTTAGAATATTTCGCTGTTTAGAAATACAGTTTAAAAAAGTAATTGAGTCAATATTGTTCTCTTGTTCTAAAATGTCTAGATATGACGCCTACATCATTTACTCCGGCAATTGTGGTTATGAGCGTGTTACTACTAATTTTGTTAGCCATTTTGTTGACAATGGCGTTAAAAATGAGGTTTGTTTATATCGTACAAAATTGTTGTTAATCTTAATTAAAAATAAAATTATCGACACTTTTTAAAATATTAAACAGCATAAGTGTTTTGATGTTGCTGTATATATTCTCAATACATCGGTAATCTTTCCCTCATCAGATCAATGAGGAAAACCATGCTATTAATGCAAAGCAAGATGTCTGAAGCAGATAAAAATGTGAAGAAACCAGACGTTGCAAGTGGCCAGGTCGTCATGTCTTCTGATGGATACGTGGAATATAAAGTGTCGCAGCAGGAGGATTCAACTGACCATGATCTTGGCGATAATAGAGGCGAGAAACAGCAGGAAAATGAGGCAGAGTATGCGTATGTCAATGAGTCCGTGGCTAAAGAATCAACGACTGAAAATGACAATTATGAAGATGTTGGAAATAAGTAGAAAGAAAATGTATATTTGGTTTATGTAGTTTAATCAAACCAATGACAAAGATATGTACATTGTAATTCGAAGACGTAAATCAAATCTGATAATTGCAATATAATAATATGCAATATGTGTACTATAGCGTATCTGATTAAGGTTTTATTTTGCCAGATGTACGTGAACGTGTGTGCCAGATTTTAAAATATTTAACCTATTTAGGCCAACTTTCTTTACCCACCAATTTCTCAAAAGGCAAACTATTTCCCGCAAATAATATGCTTTTAATGACAGCTTCTTCGAATAACACGCAATTTGTGGAAATAATTCGCCTTTCGTCAGTGTTGAAAACCCACATTCACCATACTAAAATCAGCAAAAAGACACATGAAACAACATGCACATACGTTTAATATGTCGAAGCAGGATGTGCACATCATTAGCTCACCCCCCCCCCGTGCTCACCTTGAAGTAGTTCTGATTTTGAAAGCCTATATTTTTCTCATCATTATCCTAAAATGTCACCTTCATATTCACTTTACTATAGGTTCATTGGTATACCAGTTAATAATTTCTTTTGTGTTATATAGCCGCCTCATCGCCAGTGTTACAGACATATTTTTTGTACCTAGTGGGTTAATAAGGGACCACCTTGGGGTAAAAAAATTGTCAAATATATTTTAGGGATCAAGATCAACCAGTTATAAGTAAAAAATACATATGTAAAGCCTTTAAGATGTAGATTAAGATGTAGCTTTAAGTATTTTATTTGCTAAGCGCTTTGGCCATTCTTACATACGTAGGCGCTTTAAAAATAAGTGTTATTACCTTTATTATACAGTTGCCCAGTACTCTACTCAGACTTTATTTAATATCTTAAAGGAATCACCGTAAGTGATGTTTTTAATATTGAACTGTGACAAAAAAGGTTCAAGTAATTTGTCCAATCGCTAGTTAAAAAGGGATGGGAGCCTCTGGATGCACTGAAATTGTGAAAACAAGTTATCTTTGTTTAAAAGCCTACAGTATTATCGTTGTTGACGTATTGTATGTTGCTCGGTTATTTGCAACAACATAAATAACATAGAATAAAATAGAGAAATCATACATATCATATCATATTACCATAATTGTAGATCTAACTACGAAGAACATTGTTAATAGTTCGACAAAATACCAAGTACAAATGGAATGTTAACACCGGGATGCATAACATTGTGTCATCAACCAAGTTACCTATAGACTCGATATTTTATTTTTTTCTTCGTTGCATTTATTACACCTGCATTTTATATCATTGATGGTCCAAAATATAAGGTGCGGCTGAAACTTATTTATTTAAAGACTTTAAAAACCTGTAATGGTTTAGACCTGTATGCCTCAATTGCCTTAACATTGAATTATACATTATTAAGGATTGACACAACTGCCTCTTCTTCCATATGATATTCATATACTGGCCTCATGCATCAAACAATCGATCCCCGGTGTATGTATTTATTTTATACAATATTCTTGACCATTTCCTTCTAAAAACACAAGAAACAAAGACAAACTTTAGCTGGCAAATGATTACTGCAGATGATGCTGATTTCAGCAGTAGTACCCTATTTATTCGTCGACACCAATGAAAAGAAACCCTCTATGTTTGTTAATGAATTGAAGTTCCAAGTTAAAGAGCACGTGTGGTCCAGTGAAACAGTGTAGGCCTCATGATCTGTAGACCGTGAGTTCGAGCCCCGCTGAGACCAATGTGTTTATGTCCTTGGGCAAGACATTTAATCTTAATTGCTTTGTCGACTCGAGCGCATTGAGTAGCTGTTATGGGGGATATCACAATCTCAGTGCTTTTACAGCTGTTTAAAAGCATGTTTTAACATAGAATTGATCTTTTTTTAATATCAAAATGGGTTGTGTTATTGATCTTTTTAAATTTGTTATTGCTAGAAGTATCAACATATTGCATTCCAATTTGTAAAATGTCCTTCCTGTTTTCTTTTACTTTTTTATGTTGCTTTTGTGGCAATATACAAGTGTAAACTCTTGTAGATTCAGAAATATGATTTTCAATTAAGCAACACCCAAAGTTCACATTTTTGTAATAATGAACACTGATTCTATGTATATCAAACAATCATGTATGATACAAAATCGGAGAATGACCATATTGGGTTACCTAATGCACCCATGACACAGTATTTACTATATTAAATTGCACACAGGAGGTTAAGTTTATTCGATATAAATTGAACAAAAGTATACAATTTGCCCATTATTCTACTCAGACTTAGGGAAACCATTTGGAATCCAGGGCCGTGGGAAAAATCATACGTGATCGTCATGCTATATTATATTGCACAAAAGAATTAAAGACTATTCTATTGTATTGCACAAAAGAATACTATTTGCCTATTATTCTACTCCGACTTGAGGGAAACCAAGGGAAATCCCCGGTGAATAACCCTACGTGACAATGCGCAATAATTAATATAAGTGAATTAGTTGACCCCGAGATTTGTGTTTGATTCATTGCCTTGCAAAGTAGTTGAAGTACATATAGCAGTGTCAAATGGTACAACAACATAATCGCATAAGGCACAATTATTAGGTAATATTTGTATTATCTCAGAAAAAAACAACGTTTTAAAATTACTGTATATTACATTGCGTTTTATTTCTACAGAAAACATGTCTCTTTTAGGTATGTTTATTAAATTGCTTTTATTATTTTAACCAACACTGACTTAACCTCCTTGTTGTATCTTCTGGTAATGAATACACTTGCTTACTCTCTTATATGGAGGACTCGCAAAATTCTTTACCAGTTTATAGATACATATCTTTGAACCCAAGCAATCACTTATGCCCGGGGGGCACTCACAAAAAAAAAATGGTAGGCATGTGCCGCGCGACTTTTTAAAAGTAGGGTCTTGTGAACGGATTTTCCCTTCAGAAACTAGTGTCTTGGGAACTGATTTCCGGGCAA
>JAUMTS010613256.1:0-12855 GCA_032273385.1 Ophiopholis aculeata | reverse complement strand
ACACCTTGTCCGATCGACATCAACGAGTCTCTATCATACTTCAGTGGCTTCATACTAAAATAATACACAAGTCCAATTAATGGTGAAATACGTCGAATTATATAGACATCACATACGATACACAGTAACGATAGGCCAATCACATCGCAAAATTCCGAAAAACAGAGAAGATACGGCCTTAAATGTTGTTCAAATAGCATAAAAGTGATGACAAAGTACTTATAATAACGATGATAAATACAACCGATCAAAAAGTATAATAGGTGACATCCGATCTAGAAACTTTAGAGGCAACATGTGTTTTAGGAAGATGTACGAGGCCTAGGCATTCCGAATAGATGACTCGAACGCATTCAAGTTTTCAGCTACGATAGTCATGATACACACCAGAATAAGGACTATATGGCCCTAAAATAGCCTAGGGCGGTCTTTTGGTTGAGACTGTTAGACAAAACTGTTAATTTACCATATTGTTTTTATCAAAACACAAGAGTCCTTAAATAACATCTCAGTCATAAAACACACCAGCATAAGGACTATTAGGATAGGGCGGCCTTTCTCTATAGTTAATGATCACAGGGTTTGGATTCTTTTGGTGGAGTCGTCACTGTGGGACAAAATTGGTAATGCATCATATTGATTATCAAAGCACGCGATGCCCTTGAATGGAAAAGTCCTAAAATGTAATGTATTCTCAATTCCATAATTACGCAATACATTTTGGCAGAATGAAATAAAATCACGATACATATTGACACAAAGCAATAAAACGTTCATTCTTGGATGAAAGTGGTAACACATGCTATATAATTAGGTCGAGTTCTTATTTATGCGGTTTCTCTGTTTCTTTGTCTTCTCGTTGGTGACAGTGCACATATTGGAAGAATAGGTTAAAATCAAGAAATTACCGTGGAACTTATCCACAATTTACAACCCAGCTTACCCAGTCGTGGGCAATTATTGAATTTGCAAGTCGGCGCCAGATACTCTTTAAAACGCCTTCAGATGTTTCTTCTAACAAATGTGTCGTTAATACAGCATAAAAACAATAAAATTCAAGGTGTTGGTTTGTTAAAGGAAAACATGTCCAGCCTTATGTGACGAATTTGGAAGTCTCAGTCAAGCCATTTTCCGCAGTCTGGCAAGCCCAATCTTGTAAATGTAAAAAGTGACCTAGAAATGCAAAGCTAAAGCCTTAAGATATTTTCTTGACCTACTTTCAAGGTTTAACAAAAGGGCTTTAGGACAGTCAAAGATAATCTCTTTATATGCATGGATGTACTATGTCCTGTTGTCTAAAAAATCGCGTTTACTCTTGAAAAAACAGGTTTGTGCGCTTCAAATACCGATCGAGGATCATTCAATGGATGCACTTTGTGCCCGAAGTATGTGCCACAGTCTTATCTTATGAATTATGTCTATTACTCTTTAGAAAATACCAAGAAAATAAATCTATTTTGCATTCCGAATTCAAAAGGAAATCTTAAACGAAACAAACAACCGAGCATCGTTGAATGGATGTCATCCCACAGTCCTATTACATTATTACTGTTACTCTTTTATTTAGAAACATAAATATTTGTTGCGCTTTGCATTTCGAGTTCAAAAGCAAATCTAAAGCGATGCCAAAAACCAAACATCTTTCGAAGGATGGATGTCATGGAGGTATGTCCCAGTCGCACGTCTTTAAAATTATGTCTGTTACTCATTATTTACAAATGCGCTTTGCATTCCGATTTCAAAAGCAAATCTTACACGGTGCAAATACAACTCTACAATTTGATTAAGTTTATCGTTCCACACCCAACTCCAGGTGTTCTAGTTAATAGGCATATCATTTCAGCTCTCTTACAAATGTCATTTCTTGAGCACACGCCTATGATTATAATTGCACATTTACTCGGGATCAGACCAGTGCGAGGGTTACTTGTGCATGTACCAGTCGACTTGAACTTCGTATCACCCTTTTATTCAAATCATTAAACCATAATTAACATTAAATCACCAGACCCAAGCAGAATAGACCACATCGGATCAACGTTCAAACCACAAAACGGTCATTTCCTCCAATTGACAAATTTACTGGATACATTTCAAGGGTGATGTCAAAGTCAAAATACTTTGCAATAGGCCGATGTCAAAATACTTTGCAATAATATCCTAATCAACCATATGCTTAATAATAACGAAGCTACGACTTTACTGTAAGAAACTGACCAGGCGCGTTGAGGGAAGATGAAAAGGTTACTTGACTGCATTCAGATCAAGTTCTAACTTCTTTAGCCCGAACTTTTATCTTACAATGACAACGTTTATCCCGTAGATATATTAGCTTAGAAAAGCCCAAATATTAGTAAAGACCAATTCCGAATCTCCCTTTAATTATAACGTCGTATATAATCTACATAATGACCGGCCTACAGCTTCATTTTGAAATATGACCATATGCCTGCAGCGAATGCATTAACCGGGTAATGGTCTTGTCTTCATGTGTTTATAAGAAATTGCTGCTTCCCATATAGATAAGTGCGGTCGGTTGCTACGTAACTACCCGATTGTATAAGCTAAATGCGTCTGTCCGATATTTTTCAAGCACTGATTTTCCCCCACGATCTTGCTGATCCCATATCAATGTCAATATATATCAACCCGAAACAGAATTTGATGAACAGTGATAGGAGTTACAGAATAAATAAACAACAACATACAAATCAAGTGCTGATATGAGACGTTTAGCTAGCTCAAATTAGCTGCATTCACTGCATCCTTCGTTCGGACAGTAAAGTGACTCTAAATGTGAATGTCTACCGGAAATCCCGGGCGGGTAAAAGTGATTTGGGAAGGGACGTGCATATGCAGGGGAGAACTTAAAAATACCCAACTGAATTTGAATTCAGGCCAGGAGGATAGTAACTGGAAGCATACAAGGGCAAGTGCGGGGACAAGTGTCGATCTCGAGCTTCCGAGCGTGTAGGATTTGATACTAATGTAAGTGACGTGAACTCAAGGTCACACACTAAAGATAAAACTCTCAATAATGAGGATACATAGCAATCACTGTTACTCACAAATGTAGTGCTGTATGTGATTGATGTTGTCAACACATCAGCAGATATCCAATTATTATTAAAACATCAATCTTAGCGATATGATTAGATTACAGAGAAAAGAATGTCATCTAGGCTTAACATAATTTGCATTGATAGAAATACAAGAATACTGCATTCATTTAATTGTCACTTTATCAAAATAGAAACAGATTTCTATCAAAGTAACATCGATGACGCCATCCTTACGCACATCATGTCATGACGAGTGAAATATTGCAGACTTAATACATTTGTACATAAAGTGTGGATTTACTTGATAAAACTGAGTGAGAATGAAGTCTGTAGTAGTTTTGCTTCTTGTTTGTTTGTAACTAACAGGAAGCATTGCATTATGACACATGGCCTGAGAGGGGGAGGTGTCAAATGACCGTTCTGCAGGAGACTTGATGAGATACTGTGCTGGTAGTAAAGCAACCTACTTCACCCTAACTCTCTGCAAGTGACTTCACTCATAGAGTCTCACGTCATTTATATACGTAATGTAATTTTCCCAAAAGCACGGTAACAATTTTTGCAACCCTAACATTGAACATGAAGTCCCGGGGGCCGGGCACTGAAATAGTGAGGGGGTATCAGGCGTGTCAAAAGTTTCACGTAAAAATTGTACCTTTTCACGGTCGGGCACGTTAAGTACGTAATGTGATTAGAGTATCAAATTCGTGTAAACTTGGTGTAATGACAAAACAGATTATCATCAGGTGACCTTATTTTGGGTTTACCGACCTGGAATGACACATTCTACAAATACTGATTCATAGTTTAGTTGTCAAAGTACAAATAACACAGACATACACCCACATATGTTACCCTGAGAGTACCACATCAACACGCACACTCACCATAACATACTTCTTTAAATGTTTACACCCCACATACAGATGGTATTTCACAAGGTCAATTACTTAAAACTATAGAAGAGAAAGTGGGTTTATGTGTGCGTGAATGCACAATGCCACACATGTTCACTAACAAACCTAAATATCAGTTTAATTGTCTTGCATGCTAGTTTTTTCTTCTTTTTGTTGTTCAATATATATATTAATCCTAGCAAGAACAATCCTAGTATTTATAACGTGTATACATTATGAATCGATTCACTACAAAGTCCCTGGCCCACCTGCAATAATGTCTTCACAGCTTTAGCTTTTCAAATGGCAAGTTTGAATGTTCCGTCTGCAAATGTACATGACATGGTGTCATACAATGCTCATTCCACGGAGGTGAAGACTGAGTTATCTTTCTTCACCAGAGCCACCGCTAATCTCTTTCCACCGGGTGTCTCGGGCGTCATCCACTCTGCACCTGCAGGAGCCAGCCACCAGGAAACTACAGGAGCATGTTGATGCAATAGATGATAATATGAATGTGACATGGCACGGATGTTACAAACATACTTCTACAAAGTAGGTCTTGAATGTGATAAGCGTGATGAAATGCGACTTGGAAAGTATGTGGGTCATGAAATTCGTAAGAGGTCTACTTAGAAAGATTCATGCGGTTACCTCAACTTGCTAATGACAAAACAGATCATCATGGTGGACATAGTTTGAGTGTACATACCTCAAATGGCACATTCTACAAAATACTGATTTATTCTAGTGACTTTCTATATACTAGTATAGATAAAGAAAAGCCTGTCAAGCACATTGTATTTCTTATCTGCTTTGAACTTTAGACCAATTTTTTTATTCTTCAAACAAATATTTTGAATACATTTTAGTGTTATTAAAGCAAAACATATACCTGAACTGAACACATACTTCAACTGATTTAATTTCGAATTCTTACAATACTGTTTATTATAATGAGAAGTATTCTAATGAGCAAATCAGAGTTCATATATGAATTACCGCACACTGTTTCTTATCTTTACCTATTTGTGTTTTATGACGTATGGACCTGAAGGCCGAATTAAAAACAACATACCCAAGTAAATATAGTTTTAGTTATTAAATAGAAACTTTTGAAAACATTATTTTATGCTTATTATATTATCTTTGTACCAATCCTCAACCATGTTTGCCATAGTTTACCATGACTATAAGTATAATTGTTTATTTGGAACGTCGTGCTATATCCACATTGTGCCATCGATTATGAAGTATGTCGGGCACATCAGTACGAGTAGTACAAGGATATTCATAGAATCACTAAACGAATTACTCCTTTTAGCCAATCACCTCATAAAGACATATTCTATCCAATTGGTCACGATCTTCCTCATTACGCAACGGGAAATCTTTGTAGTTCACAGGTAGTTTCCGAACCCAAGAGTCTAAATCAATGTTGGTCTGTAATGAAAAATATTGTGTACTTTTTAGTATTTAATATGCAATAAAAACCTGCTGGGGTATCTACAAAATCTCAGATGTCACCATACTAAAACCTTAACAAATTAACTAATTTAAATCAATGTTATTCCTTGCCTGCATCCATGACATAATAATAAAATAATAATGATATTCAGCATTTGTATAGCGCCTTTTCATAAAGATCAAAGCGCTGTTGCATTTTATTATTACGCTGCCGTCAGGAAATCGTCACAATCCTTTCGCTTCAACTAGAGTGGCTATTGGCCAATGTGCTCACTCTATCACTTAGATTGTAGTATCTCCAATAACAGCTACCCGATGAGATGAGTATGTCCACTATCTAGTGAAGACGTCAAAACAAAGTGAATGAACGATGTTAGCCATCACTTCTCTTTCCCCTTAAGGTGTTGAAGGGCTTAAGCAGTGACTGCACAATTAAACAATGTAACAGTGTCTTATTTTTTTCGAAGGACCATACATTGCTCCCTTTACAAGTACTGACATATCATGTCCTTAACTTCTGAACCGACCTGATGTAAATAATTTTAAATTATGGGATGCATGTTGCCCCTTCCCCTTCCAAATCCGACAGAAATCACTATAGGATGATATTAATTACAAATCAAATCTTTACCTCTACTGTTCGGAAAACAGGAACCCACACTTTTCGCGCTAGGGCTAATATGATACGTTTTGCCCCATTAGTAACTGTTGTAAGGTCTTAATATGTTCCGTTGAAGAAACTTCCCGAGAAACTTAAAGTAGATCAAGTATTTTTATTTTCAAGTTTCAGGAATTTAATCTTCTATTTTCAGAATTGCTCTCATCCCATTGGACTTTGTTCCTAATATTTCATCAAACGTCTAAGGCAGATACCAAAGATACCCCTTTCTGCACACACAAGATTATCATACATCATCATCATGCGGCAGAGCAGTGATGACTACAATTTTCTCAAAGTACAACCAGCAATCAAGTGAGGCAATTGCATCTGGATGCAGATAATTAAGTTGTCAAAATCCATCACTAGTATGTATCCTTAACCTTGCCACTCCTATGTTGCCATGGTCTCTGTTGATAATGGTCTCGAAGTTCTGTCATGCCCATGAGGCCACTCGTGGCTCCTCTTTTGGAATCCTGAGTGAACAGGGAAATAAAGCTGGCCGGCGGTACAGCGTGTCACCCCTGCAAGCTCCTGCAGAACCATTGCACGACTTGTTTTAACGTTGCCAGAATACACTAGGAGACACATAGCGGGAATTCCTAAATGTTAGCGATGGAGACGAGTCCAAACCCGACATGGGCACGTGTTGTGTGCCAGGCCCGAAGCTAGGGGGCTGTATGATGGGCAAAAATGTGGGTTTTGCCTGAGGGTTAGGTCAAAAAGTTCCACTTTTTGGAGTCCCGCACCCCCTTCAATCGATCCTGGCTATACGCGCCTGTAATATGCACTATATCAAGTTACTTTACTCTGATGTGTTCCTCGAGACCCATGTACTAGTGTATAAGTACTGTCTTAACTGTGACTGTAAAAAGGATCTATTGGTACACAAATCTGTGAGTCCGCATCTGTCCAGCTGGCAGCTACCCACAAGAAATTCAACTTTCATGGTATAAATAATTGGTTCAGGTTAACTCGATCATGAAACGATCTAATAATACTATGTGCTGCGCGGGAGATCCAGCCTCAAACGTCTGCTGTGCCTCATCTAGAGCCAAATGCTTCGCTACTTTGGTCAAATTGCAAGAAGACAAAGATATTGTCTGTAGAATTTCATCATGCAAGGACTTGGGAACAAAGAAAGCCTGGACGACCTGGATTGACGAAATAAAATATGTGGCTGGATCACATTCTCTTCAAGATCGATATGCCAAGGGTCGTCAGAGATGGCGTTCTATTGTTGACGTCACGAGCTGTCAGACATGACGGGACCGAACCGACCAACCAACTGAATGGTTTAAATTGTAGGCAAGAGAAACGTACACCAACCGTAAACTGAAATGGTTTAGTCAATTTTTGGAATTAAAATAACTTGATAAGTGAAATGTCTGATATTATACGATAAATTGAAAGCCTTCAAATACTCCTGACAAAATTGATGAAACATGTTTCTTCCAATGTTGACAGTGTGTTCTATTCTGTTTATAGTTAATAATGTTGCTAGATTTAACACAGTTATGATAAGTTAAGCATACCACAGCATAGTTTTCGTTATGCAATTGAACTTGGACATGTGACTTTCGAGTAATAAGCAGCATGTGATTGGGTAAGTGAAGTTGTACAAGGCCTGTGTTACGATAGTCATAATACAAACCAAAATTAGGAACTGTAAGGTGTTCTTTGGTTGAAAATGTTAACAAAATTGTTAGTTTACCATATTGATTACCCGGGGGAGAGGTTGTCTCCCGGGTTGTCCCAATATTATGGTATACGTATATGCTCACGGGTTTTGAGGTCCATTTTCAGCAATTTTGGTATAGCGATGGGTAGGTTTTCATCACTGAGCAAAGTGCCCAAAATGCTGAAATTTGGTGTATTTAGGGAAAATTGCTCAAAAAGCACCCATATGTTGGTCCAACATTGGGTGTTTTTATTGGAAAATTGGTAATCCAATGGGTGGCAAAAAGTGCCTGAAATGGGTATAGAGATAAATATATATATATTTAAAAGAATCCTTCCCCGGATTGATTATCATAACACGCGATACCCTTCGGTGGTAGAGTCCTAAAAGTCTAAAACTGCATCTTAATCTAATAATTATGGAACAAATTTGAGTGAATAAGATAAAATGATAAATATTGACGCAAAAGCAATAAAACGTCCATTCAAGTCTTGGATTGTAAATGGTAACACGATATTAGGTCGAGTTCTTATGAAACCGTTTCTTTGTCTTCTCGTAAGTGACAGTGCACAATATTGGAGAGAAAAGTTGAAATAAAGAAATTAAAGCAGAACTTGTTCACGGTTTACAACCCAATAAGTCAAAGGCAATCATTGAATTGGTGAGTTGGCGCCAGATACTCCTTAAAATGCCTCCAGATGTTTCTCCTGACAAAGCTGTCGTTAATACAGCAAACAAAGTCGAAGTAATACTAGGTGTTGGTTCGTGAAAGGAAAACATGTCCAGTCTTATGTGACGAATTTGGAAGTCTCAGTCAAGCCATTTTCCGCAGTCTGGCAAGCCCAATCTTGAAAATGTAAAAAGTGACCTAGAAATGAAAAGCTAAAGCCTTAAGATATTTTCTTGACCTACTTTCAAGGTTTTAGAGTCTACAAAAGGGCTTTAGGACAGTCAAGTATAATCTCTCTATATGCATGGATGTACTAAGTCCTGCTGTCTAATAAAAAGCGTGTTTACTCTTGAGAAAACATATTTGGGCGCTTCAAATACCGCGCGAGCATCTGTCAATGGATGCACTTTGTGCCACGGTCTTATGTCTTGTAAATTATGTCTATTGCACTGTACTCTTTGGAAAATAAATATATTTTGCGCTTTGCATTCCGAATTCAAAACCACATCTTAAGCGACGCGGAAATCCGAGCATCTCGAGGGATGGATGTATGGCCCATAATCTTAAATTATGTCTGTTACTCTTTATTTTAAAAAAAATCGCTTTGCATTCCGAGTTCAAAACATATCTTACACGGTGCAAAAGCAACTCTACAATTTGATTAAGTTTTATCGTTCCACACCCAACTCCAGGTGCTCTTGTTCATAGGCATATCCTCCTGGCTCTCTTAAATATGTCATTTCTTGAGCACACGCCTATGATTATAATTGAAAATTTACTCGGGATCACACTAGTGAGAGGTTACTTGTGCATGTACCAGTCGACGTGAACTTCTTGTCACCTTTTTATTCAAATCATTAAATGTTAATTATGGTTGCATGCTATATCAACATTAAATAATCAGACCCGAGCAGAATAGACCACATCGGACCACCAACGTATGGTCATTTCCTCCAATTGACAAAATTACTGGAAACATTTCAAGGGTGATGTCAAGGTCAAAATACTTTGCAACCGGCTGATGTCAAAATACTTTGGAATAATATCCTAATCAACCATATGCTTAATAATAACAAAGCTTCGACTTTACTGTAAGAAGCTGACAAAAAACGTTGCGGGAAAGGTTACTTGACTAGCTTCTACTGTATTCAGATTCAACTGCATTCAGATCAAGTTTTAACTTCTTTAGCCCAATCTACCAGCTTGCAATGACATAGTTTATCCCGTAGTTATATCAGCTGAGAGTAGCATAAATGCCCAAATATTAGTAAAGACCTACTCAAAATATCCCTTTTATTATAATGTCGTATATAATGACCGGCCTACAGCTTTTTTTTTTTAAATATGACCATATGCCTGCATCGAATGCATTAATCGATTAATGGTCTTGTATTTAGGAGGCCAGGAGGATAGTAACTGGAAGCATACAAGGGCAAGTGCGGGGACAAGTGTCGATCTCAAGCTTCCGAGCGGTAGGATTTGATATTGATGTAAGTGACGTGAACTCAAGGTCATACACTAAAGATAAAACTCTCATAAATGAATTACACGTCATAGCAATTTACCGTTACTCACAAATGTGGTGATGTATGTGATTGCTGTTATCAACACATCAGCAGATGTCCAATTATCATTAAAAGCTCAATCTCAGCAAATTATGTGATTAGATTAAGGGGATAAGAATGTCATCCAGGCTTAACATAATTAGCATTGATAGAAATACAAGAATACTGCACTCATTTAATTGTCACTTTATTGAAATAGAAAAAGATTTCTATCAAACTAACAATGATGACGCAATCCTTACGCACATCATGTCATGACCAGTGAAATATTGCAGACTAAATACATTTGTACATAAAGTATGGATTTACTTGATAAAACTGAGTAGGAATAACAGTTTGTAGTAGTTTTGCTTCTTGTTTGTTTGTACCTATAACAGGAAGCATTACATTATGACACATGACTTGGGAGGGAGAACTGTCAAGTGACCGTTCTGCAGGAGACTGGATGAGATACTGTGCTGGTAATGAAAAACCCTTCTTCACCCTAACTCTGCAATTGAATTTACTCACAGAATCTTACGTTTGATAAATACAATAACGAACCTACCCAAAGCATGTAACTAGTCAAATTGGCATACAACTAGAATATAAAATTTCATGGTTATAAAGCAAAACTTCAAGTACTTGGGACTCTTGGAGTAGGTTGTCTGTCGTGACTTTGATTAGTTAATTAATTGGTTAGGGCAAAATGCTATGACCATTCGATGCCTAGTTTTGACGACTTGTTTTGAACAAGATGTTTTTCACTTTAAACAAAAAGCTATAAAGTTAAAGTGGATTAACTGTATGCATGTCTGTGTTTCACTTTAAACTAATAAAACTTGCGTACACCTGCAACTTCAATTCAGAAGCTACTACTGTCAAACACTATAAAGGTCACGTATGCATGTATTCTCTTATACAAGAACAAGGTTAATGGTCAGAGATTTGGCAATTACTCATACCGAAAGATAGGAAACCATCGACACAAAATATACTTCCTGTATCGTGCATTGTACCTCTTGGTTTTAGTTGGAACCTTGAAATAGTTGGACAAATTTGTAATTCTTATTGCTGTAGCGGTGTAGCCTGTATTTACATATAGCCAAAAGCTATGTTTACAAAAAAAACCGTGCTATTTAATGAGGCTTTTCTTACTTCCTACTGTTATGGGGTTTTTAAACGGCTGCATAGTGATTGTTGAAAAATCGTGTGGGTGAACACCCGGATGTACAATGGCATCAGGCTTTCAAATAACCCAAGTACTATTCTTGTTATCTGCGAGGTCTGAAAACCGAATGCGTGGATTAAGGTCAAAGTAAATATTCAGAGTTTTCTCTTTTTCAAAGGCATCAATTAGCGAAAAGTTCAAATCTAGAATAGCACCAAATGTTACCTACCTGAAGAGGTTCCAATGCCTCTGTTAAGCTCGGAATTGTCACCAGTAATGTACCCTTACAGCGTAAGGCGTCCCTTAGGAATTCCCAAATTCTGTCGATAATTAATACAGTCATTTATTACTTAATATATCAAGGAAAACGTTCGTCGGTTTATGTAACTCAGTCAAAACAAGGTCGTTACATTTCAACAATTCCACTTTATATTGATTCACTCAACATACTCAAATTATCAAATAAATGTTAAACAGTTCGCCAGTTCAACAAACTTCAATGTTCTTGTTACTGTACTTGAGTCATTTAATTAGATTGCAAAACAGAGATCAACAACTTGTTCTATCAAACTTCTGAAATAAAGTTCTCTAACCAAATATTCGGGTGAAATATTAAGTCGGATCATGGTCTTCTTAACGTTAATGATAGTTAAGTACATGGTCGGATATATGAAGCACGATATATAACTTTGTTGTACGTCATTTAACATTTAACACTTAATATAATACTACGTGTAATAGTAAGTGATTCCGAGGTAGATTTAGCTGAAATGATTTGACTGTGATTGTGCTTGAGGGCTATACATCTACGGTCATCGATGTGCCTATAACTTCAGTTTGCCATAACGTACTTATATGAGCAAAAACGTGTGCTCACGTGCGTGTTTTCCCTTGGTTTATCTATTATCTGATCAAAAAATCCTTACTGTAATTAATTCAGGATGAATTAAAGTAATAAGCAACCTTGTTATGGGTGTATGTCCCTATACAAAAGACCCGCCTTTTGGAAAACCCGCTAATCAGAAGGTCCGCTACTCAGCATTTCTGTTTTAACCGTAACCCTGACCCTAATCTTACCCTAACCCTAACCCATATCTTTCTAACTAAAGGGTTTTCTGAGTAGCAACCTTCTAAATAAAGGTCCGTTTTAAAAAGAAAAACAGCATACTATAACAGAGATTCTGAATAACGGGTCTTCTGAGTGACGTGTGCCCCCTTGTTATAATTGGGTGGTATTCCGATTTACCAAAGTGGAATCCAACGGGTGATATGATAGCACAGGGGGAAGTTGTAACACTCTTTAAAATGTGGTCATGTAATAGATTGGGTACCTTGAATGACGTGGCGGGGTTGGGCAACATGCGCCACCAAGCTGAGTAGACTACACTGGGAAAACTCAAAGTATTAACGTCACTGTATGCCTTCCTTTCCCTCCAGGCTTACAATGAAGGAAAGTCTTTACTTACTTAACTTGTACTTCCAGGGCCGCAAAGAATTCAAATACATTGTGTAGCACGATGACATCACCTGCAAAATGGCACATCAATTACTGTGAAGCTGAATTTATACTTGAAACGCTCGTCGTCTTAACCCTTCCGAGGCTACAGGTATTTTAGTATAGTCAGAGAGAATGGTAGGCCTTTTGATGCATAAATATTCAACTCACTATATCTCATAATTCTGAACTATCAATCAAAAAGTGCTTC
>JAUMTS010612145.1:0-12856 GCA_032273385.1 Ophiopholis aculeata | reverse complement strand
ATGTTTTTTAAATACCAGGAACATTTTATGTGGGTTCATTCTAAAATAAGGAATGCAAAATTTGATTCGATAATTTAAGTAAAAACTGCATACCTACCAATAAGGATGTTTTTCATTTCACAAGTTATGAATATTGTGTCAGATTTCAAGCCATAAAGTCAACTAAGCGATTATTTAATTGTTGACTCCTTTTCTATGACAGTTATTAATCCAGGAGTATATGGAAGCATGTTAAAGGTGTGGGTGTTTTATATATTAGAGTACTTTATAAGTATTGAAAATATAAACAAGAGTCGAAAAAAAACCCCGGGAAAATAACGAAATCAAACCCTTCGGGAATGCTCACACTGCTTTATAACACATTTTGAAAGGTACCCGTGATTTTTAATAAGTGAAAAAGTGTAAACGAATCAGAAAAACTAGTTTGAGCTTGATGCTGTTCAATCTTGACACTATTATTCGAAATACCCAAAACTTGCGAACTCATGTCAAATGAATCTATGTCATGCAAATGACACCTGCGAAAATGTGTCTAAGTGTTTTAATATAGTAGAGAAATTTTGTTTAGAAAAAGGTACAACAACGGTAAAATGTTTAACACTCTTTCTTGAGTTGAAGTTGGAGTCAATCAAGGAGCATATTATCGAAAAAGAACATTTTCTACAGGTGTAACATGATCTTAATGTATTTCCTGCTAGTTACAGTGCTATATGTTTGATTCCTATGAATCAGCTTAAGAAACTCAACATCAGAAAAATTATGTTGATACTTGGCCAATACAATAAAGAAGAAAGTCTTGATATGCGCAAAACGGACGTAAAATTTGATAAGTCAACATGTCACATAACCAATGGCGCAGTCTATTCTAAACCTAAGCTACCTGGCGGCAAACTTTGACCAATTTGCTCTAGCAAGCTCTACGAAATGTGTAAATGTTGGTCCATTAATTCTCTAAAATAGGGTCAGTATGGCGATTAGCCCCAATTTACCTATATTGAGGATAATTCGATTTATTTGGATTGACAAGCTGGAAATCCGAATTTCACGAAAATAACAGATGAATCTTTTTTTTGTTACAGAAATAAAACTGTAGCAGGTATTTATTGCCTATTGGTTTCATATTTCTTTATGATTTTACTTGCTGATTTGATAGAGCTGGAATTGGATGTTCGTGTAGACTCATCATCAGTGTAATGACTCATTTAGCGTGCAATGTATTACACATATCTAATAATAACATTGATATTTCTTATTTTCTTACCCCAGCGTTTTGGGGATACTTCTTTTTGAGAAAAAAAATCCAACTACCCCCTGGATATCTAATGGTGCGTTCATGAAAATAAATTATAAAGCACAGAAACATGGGAACTTGTTATTTTCTTACATAACTATACAAACTACGCCACCATCAGTATACCCTAATTTACTTTAGTGGTATCTGACACGTTTATATGTAATATGGGTACAGGTAAACAATTCGAAGGTTTGTGCACACCGTTTATAAGTAATTTGGGTACAGGTCAACATTTCTACTATTTTGATTATGTTGGGCTTTAGAAGGAAGAAACAATTTTTTCCGGAATTGCCCGGTAGCTGTAATTAAAACTCAATCTACACTCGATCACTTTTACAAAGTTGAATTTTTATAGCTTAACACGTACGTTGGATTTCTTTATTCAAATAAAGTTTCCTGCACTTACTTTTCTGAGGCAGATATTGAAAATTATAAGCAAGTATGGGTATTTTTATACAAGATTTGTTGACAATTACTCATAATACTTATGTGGTCAAGAACATAGTAAAAAACATCAACAGAACTGATGTAATTTTAAAAATGAACCAAATGCATTAAGACTTCAATCTAAAACTCGTATTGAAGCAAACACACTTGAAACTAGTGTTCTAATCTCAGACTGAAGAGCCATGTATTTTTAGTTTAGGTGGCATGAATTGACTTTTAACTGTTGCAGAAATAATAATAGTTATTAGAATTTATATAGCATCATAACATCACAGAAAGTCCGTTCTAAGACGCTGTAATTCTCTGCTGGTTTATGTCACAATCAGATCACTTCATCCATGAGGGAAAATCCTATTAGTAAATAGCATGCAACTCGTGCGGAAGAATAACCGTAACCGAGCAAATCTGAAGAAAAAGCATGAATTCAAAGTTCAAATCAATGTGATTAGTGGCACCGCTACTAGTGAACTACATGTATGTATGAAATAACCTTGCTGTAATCCGATTTTACTGTTATATATTGACATATGATTTTTTTTAAATTGTGTTTCATTTTATTTGCTGGTGGTAGATTGCAGTATATGCCACGGATTAGCCAATACCCAAGAGACAGTCAAAGAGTGCTTAATCCCACAAAGGGAGTGCGGATTAACACTTACAACATGTTGTCATATATGTTGATGTACATTCATATCTTTAATTTAGGCCAACTGTGATTGATAATCATAAACTACCGTATCTCCTTTATCATTAAAATAGTATTACATATTTTGCAACAACCACCTTCTCAGGAGAGATTTCGAAAAATACATTTTTTATTGGGCGGATGTCGGTTGTAATCGCAAAGCAACATTCTCAATAAAATTGTAATTGTTCGACTCTTAAATTATTTAATAAAAATTATAAATGTTTTATGAGCGGATAATTAAATGACTATGGCTGTTTTCAATGTTCTAGTTGCTACGAAAGACTGACTGAAAAACAATATTCCGTAGAATACATTTTTGGTTAAATATATCTCAATAATATGTGGTTCTCATAAGATGATGACTAATGGACACACTTTCTATGTATACATATCAGGAAATATAAAAAATGCACGTATAGAAACTTTTAAAATATCACCAGTTTACACAACTAATATGACACCTAAAGAGTAATACTAAATAAGAATTGATTTATCGGAACCTGATGGTCTGAATCATGCTTTATATCATGATTGATTTTGTGACTTTCCGCATTTGCTACCTTTTTCTGTTATTCACAAATAATTTCCATACGTTACCAGTACAGTAGCCTGCATCATCATTATATACCCCAGACCGAGTTCTATAAGGATAAACTTAAAAATTGTGACTCTAAACATATGCCTAAGATAGTTAATATACTTCTAAGTAATATGATTCTGTGACTTTTTCACAAAAATTATTGAAAGGATTCATGAAGAGATTGATAATGTTTTGTAAAGTGAGACTGTGGTACCTTATGCTAGCAATAATGATGTTAACTGTTCCTTATCAACAGCATGTTACTGTTGAGGATCTCACTAAGGTTATTGTAATGTGTCCTACCAAAAGCTGTGATCTGACCCACTATACCAACTTGGCTCATCAAAGAACTCATATACCCACCATTTCCGTATTGTACTTGTCGCATTGGGAACGATTCTCTTACCACTGGTTAGTTCCCCTATGATCTGCGTCAGGCTATTATCACCCCAATCATGAAGAAGCCCTCTTTGAAACACAAGCTGTTAAAGAATTACCGCCCTGTTTCGAATCTGTCCGTGAATCTAACCGAACCCCCGGGACCGAACCTAACCGTGATTTCAAATATATAATTTCATGCTTCACGAGTCAAGCACACATATTCGACGAAAGGAGCAGAACAAAGAAATCACAGCGAGAGCTTTGTTCTTCAAAGATGTGACTTTGAATATAATATATTTGAAGTCAGCCTTAGTCTGCCTATCACAGTGCACACAGCACCGAGAATGCTCTCCTTACAGTACTGGATTCCTTTTTGAGAGTAATTGACAACCAGAAAGCTGTCTCCTTAGTCATGATCGACATGTCTGCTACATTTGATACAGTAGACCACGATATTTCTTTTGCGGCGATTGTCGGATGACTTTGCTCTTCGTGGTCCTGTCTATCAGTGGTTCCAGTCATAAATGTCGTTTATTTCCTTGAAAACAATTACATACTAATCACTGTTGTGGTAAGACTCCTTTGAGTGGGAAGGCAAATAGAGACAGAAGGCACTTTCGGTACCATGCATGACACCATCAATAATGATATCGGCCTAGAGCATTATAGATCCATCAACTAACATCTGGGCCCAGTATGTTGCTTCCTCCTTTCCGCCCACGTGTAGCTCTTCGTCAGAGCCCTCGCAGTATAGTATTTCAATTCGAAGCGCGTAAGCGCTGAGTTGAATTGCGTAGCACCGAGACTCAGCGCCAGCTGAGGGTGTGTCATGATATTGGGGAAATTATATTTATACATTGTACTTTAAAACAAATATCTAAGCTTTGGTTGCGAGTTTCCAACGTGCGACAAACCAGTGATGATGATAATGATATCATATCAGACCATGGTTGCCAAGTAGCGAAACATCGCATGCCCATCAATAAGTATGTAGTTCATTACAAGTTAGGAATAGTGTGTCAGATTTGAAGCCATAAAGTAAACTTAGCGATTATATGATTGTTGACCTTTTTTTTCCCTGAGAGTTCTTGATTCACAAACACATGGGAACATGTACAAAGTGTAGGTGTTCTATAACATTGGAGTAACTCATCAGTATTACAAATAACAAGGGTAAATGAAAAAAGGGGGAAAGAACATAATCAATCCCTCTCCCTCTCGGGAAATCGCCCAACCTGCTTTATAAGACAATTTGGCAGGTGCCCGTGATTTCGAATAAGTGAAATAGTGTAAACGGATTAAGAAAACAGTTTGAATTTAATCATATGTTTAATGTTGTGCGAGCTTGACACTATTAAGCGAAATACCCAAAACTAGTAAACCTACTTAAAATGATTTCAGGTCACACAAATGACACCTGCAGTATCTCAATGTTTTAATACCTTATAGTTCAGATTTGTTTTCCAGTAAAAGTTAGCGCAACGGTAGAATGTTGAACGCACTTTTTTAAAATTGGAAATTTGAATCAATCATCGGCCATATTATTGTAAAGAACATTTTCAACATGTGAATCATGATCTTAATGTACATACTTCCTGCTAGCATGTATGGTTTCACAGAACATATTGACGACTGACAATGAACAAATTCTATTGATTCTTGGCCCTTATCAAATATTGAATATAAACATGAAATAAAACATTTTATCATATCTATACGATGTAGATTAATCTTAGCTGTCATGTGCAATTTATATATAATGTTAAATAACACTGGGCCTACTTGCGCTAAGTTGCAGATCAATCTAACTTCCGATGCAAGCCCTCTCTAGCAACGAGATCCTTGTAGAGGGACATTTAAAAAGTATGAATGAAATGTCTCTTAAGTTCAAGTAATTTGCAATTCATTCGTACATCAGTGGCACCTATCACCTAGGAGACAATTCCCCAACAAAATCATATTGTGGCTGATAATCCATCCATATTGTCAAATGCTTTCTCTTTAACATACTTAACACTCGATAATTCGATATTCGAAGGTATATTAGTTGTCTCCATAACGTAGTTACACTTACGTGTCTTTTCTCTTACACTTTAATCGCAGGAAAATCATACGTCTGATATATTTCCTTTCCATACGGTAATGCTTCAATCTTTTTAAAACCCTAACGGTCACTACTCCCAAAGCTACCTATTGTTATCTCAAGACATAATCTACTAAGTACTTGAAAATTTTTCAAGTTAGGTCATTTTTACTCCATCCTAATTTACCTATGATTTTGTCCCCTGACTTGTTGATTTCCAATTCCTTTTTTTGTTAGGTTGATGTATTGAAGTATAATCGGAACTTGTTCACAGTTATTGTTTCTACATCAAGGTTATTTAAAAACAAATTATGTAACTTTCGACGGGTAAATCGTGGATTTATTGCAGGTAATGATATTTGTTGACATAATTCAAAGGTAACCATAAGAGAAAAGTACCGTTGTAATCAATTGAACAATCGCTTGTTCAAATGTTTAATATTATTGTATTACGGTTGATGAATGAAAACAAAATAAAAACATATTTGGACAAGATCATGTTTGACATTGATTCAAATGCGCAATTCTGTTTCTGTGTAAGCATTGACCAAATTGACCCTTTTCATTTCCAATTTGTTAACCTGTAAAATCCAATTATAAGCAATTAAGTTTTCAAACCTTCATTTACAGTACAAAGTAAGTCTGATTATTATCAGTATTCTTGTTGTAACCTACTTTTAAAATAATCTTGTGAAAACTAATTTTATAGTCCTGTATTATATATTTACATCTTAAACCTATGCCTACTTCTATTAAATGTTACAAAATTACTCTAAAATTATCTTTATCTCTAAATAATATTTGACATTTGTTGACAAATAAAATAAAACGAACAATCAAAGATAACTAGTTCCATAACAAAGGATCATAACACGTGTTACTATGAAAAGTGCACAAATCAAAGCAAAGAGAGAACACTTAATGTTGAAGATGACCTAAACCTACAATCACAATGTTTTTTTTCTTTATTCTTGGTTTTTGGATCTGCGAGTAAAGGAACTGGTGTCATGTTTGTTGGTATGTTCACAAAATAAAGCTGACATGGATGATGACTATAATTTGGATGCTTTATGTTATTTCAAAAAGATCATCATAAAACAATGAAAAGGAACAAAAGGAGCTTAGTTGAGAAGAAACAAGAGCGATAATTATTTGAGGCAGACAGCGTTATAAAGGATCTGTCGAAACCATTTGGAAAAACAGTGAATCTCAAATTTGAATTATTGTATGAAATTCTCAATTATGTTTATTGACATACCTTTAATAAACAGGCTGAAGAGTGATGACTCTAGCTACTGGCAGTTACCAAGTAAATCTGACCAAATACCACTACAGATATATTCAAAACACATGTCTTTTTACTAATCGTAAAACAAAACCGTGTGCTGTTTACATCCACCATGTTTAAGTTTGTTAACTAAAATAATGTTTTTAAATAATAATTTCCTTTTCACATAATTGTTTTGTCATTGCTAAAAATTATTTCAGCAAGAACAAACCACCCTTCGTTGAAATCTGAAAGGTTTGTGCCCTTTGTAAATAAACGCGAAACAGATGTAACCCATAATAAAAGTCAAATAGTTGCAAATATCATGGCAAAATTAATTCAGATTTCCTTACCACATATTTATTTTATCATATATAAAAGTTATTTCCCTACGAAAAAAACCAACACTTTCTTAAGCAAAAATCCACAGAGTTTCTTGCCTTTTCTCGATATGCGCAAAACGGACGTAACTAGCATATGAAGAAGTAGAATAGCAATGCTTTTATTTTTGTTCTTATCTAGACTACCTTGCGGCATAGTTTGACCAATTTCCTCTGGCAAGTTCTACGCAATGTTTCAACTTTGCTGGTTTAATTCGGTAAAATTCGGCCAAGTATGACGATAAGCATCTATTTATAGCTCTGTTGCGATTATTCATTCAGATTGGCAAACTGAAATAATAACAAAACAAATTGGTCGCTTTTCTGTAACCGCTATAACTAGACATTATACTTACTATTGATTTTATATTTCTTCATGTTTTTACTTGCTGATTTGGTAGAGCTGGAATCGGATGTTCGTGCAGACTCATCAGTGTGATGCTTCATTTAGCATGTAAAGAATGTCACTTATCAAATAACACAGTTGATATTGCAATAGAAAGGATGACCTATTAGTGGCATGGTGCGGTAGGGAACAGCAAATAAAGGCTGGAATAAGATGAAATAACACAGAGGAAATAAAGATGTATGCAGGGAGAAAAAAGAGCGCGGAGACGAAAGTAAATAAGGAACGATCATCACGCGATTGAGAGAACCCAAATGTAAGCGCAAGCAATAAGAACAAAGTTTTCAAAGAAATGCACTTCAATATGTGCATTTTATTAACGGCAAAGTCTATTTACCGGTAAAACAGCTATTGTGAAATGTCGAAACCCTGATAAACCGAACGTGTTAATCAATGCGGATGAAACGTAGGAACCTTTAGCATTCTGTATTATACTCGAAATCTGACGGACTGAATCGGGAACAATTTTCTTTACCAACTTGTAATAGTGCCTTTTATTATATTGTTGCTTTAATTTAATGTGAAATTTAAGAAACAAACGAAAAAGACAACCTGTCATTTACATAACCATAAAAATGCACCACCGTCAATAACCTCGAATACCTTTGTAATATCGGGCATATTGGTACAGTTACAGGTACGGAAATGCGAAGTGCGAGGTTTCACCAGTTTGCGCACAGCATTTTATGGGTACAGGAAACTACTGTAACAGGTCAAAATGCCGCTATTTTAAGAATGTCAGAGTATAAGAAAGGAACCAATTTTCCGGAGTTGTCAGGTAGGTGTAATTATAAACTCAATATTGGCACATTTCAATCACTTTTACAAAGTTGAAAACGACGGTAAACAGGCAATTTTAACTTAAACTCAATTTAAGGTTTTCTTAAACAGTTTCCATGACTTACATTATACAAATTACACCTTACTACTAACAAAATGACAGATATCATGTGTAGTGTTTTAGACAGGGACGACAAATTTGCTTGATTCTATCAATTCCTTATTAGGATTCCTGTAGTATACTATCTGAGGCATTCAATGAAATTGGTGAGAAAATTGTGAAAGTAAAACATGGCGACTTCAAAGGACCGAGTGTTTGGCGTGTTTTGAGATGCACTAACCGCTAATAAAGTCGTCGTTTGTCCTTACGGCTAGTATTTTTTAAGAGTTACAGTAAATGTATATTAGTTTAAAAAGATTCACAGGCAAATTTTACTCACCATTTTTGTACTTAAATGAAGTTTACCAGGGCGTTAATTGAAGTTTTAAAAATCAGGATTCATACTGAAGAGAAACCATCTAAATATTTACTTCATTTCACGCCCGAGTGAGCATCGAAGGAATTCAAAGAGTGAGCAAAAGCTGCATAATAATGTCATCTACAAAATACATTTACTTTATTTTAAAATTCTAGGCCGCGTGGAAAATGACGACTTTGAAAATCGTAAACAAAGAGAAGCCCTATCCAAAAACACCATTTCTTTGAAGACGCCAATTTGTGCTTTCTGCAAAACAAAACGTCTACAAAAGAACATGTCTAAGAACCTTAGAAATCTACCCTTTTCTGATGAATACAAATATTAAGAACATTTTGATAAAGTATCTTTATGAAAGAAAAATGCAATTCACAATTTGGTCATATTCGGTAGGAGTACTTTAACCCAAACTATACCCCTTAAGGTACGAATGATGATGATGATGGTGGTGAGGAATACGCATGCCAATCAAATCTGCTAAAATGAATTTACAGTTGAAAATCATTTGGTCAGTATTATCCTTACTTGTTACGTACTTTTGACATACTAGTAAGTTCAATGTACAATTTACTGTCATGTACGTTTATTGTACATTTACATGTAATAAAATAGGCACAGTCTTACCAATATTGACACATCTCCGTTTTCTCTATTTATCTGTGACATGATATAACGAATTTTGCAACCACCATCCCCTATGGATAATTTGTTTAGAAACAATGCTTAGGCTTAGGTACGTACGATAGGGAACAGTGAATAAAGGTTTGGAATAAGATGATGTAAATTTAAAACAGAGGAAGAAAAGATATATACAGGGAAAACAAAGAACGCGGAGATGAAAGTAAAATCAGGAACAATCATCACGCAAGAGAACTTAAATGTAAGTGCAGGCAAATAGATGATATGTTCATGTGCGATTATAAGCATAGTATATTACCGATAAAATAGGTGAAAGTGAAATAAACATGCGCTGATTAAACCCAACGCACTAATCAATGTATATGAAAAGTAGGGAACTTAAACATTCTGAATTACACTCGGAAAACGACCCCGGGAAAATGACAGAATTGATCGAGAATATTTTTCTTTACCTGCTTTAATTTATAACAGTGTCTTTGATTATATTATTGCTCACTAGAATTTCAGAAATAAATAGAGATGGCATCCTGTTATTTTCTAACATAACTATGATAAAACCAAAGATGTCAGTTAAAAAACACCACTTTTCATAACTGATATAACGCTTCAAGGGTAATAATATATAACATTTGATTTTATTGGAGCCTGATTGTCTGAATCGCGCTTTCTATGATTGATTTGACGATTTTCCGCATTTACCACCCTTTTTTTTAATTATTCCACAGACAATTTCCTTTCGTCACCTGGCCACAATAAGAACATTCTACAAACCTTTGTTTTCTCTTAAAACCAATTGCATAATGGACGAGGTTGTTGCCACGTTCGGGTTAAAGGCAGCAAAAGATTAGAACCAAGATCAACCTCCTATTGAACCCTCGATACAATGTTCGTGATCGGCCATTAATTTGTGGTGCACTTTTTGGACCCAAGTTAATCGGCCATGTCCACGGCAAAATTAATTTAACTTCTCACTATTATGAGATGTAAGGCATTGATAAAATTCAAGTTGAATTATATCATATCAGACCATAGTCGCTAAGTACTGAAACAACTGCACACCAACCCATAAGGATGTTGTTCAATACACAAGTTATGAATATTGTGTCAGATTTCAAGCCATAAAATCAACTGAGCGATTTTGTGATTGTTGACCCCTTTTCTATGACAGTTATTAATCTAGGAATACATGGAAACATGTAAAAAGTGTGGGTGTCTTATGTATTAGAGTAATTCATCAGTATTGCAAATAACAAGAGTCGCAAAAACGGGGGAAAGAAGGAAGTCAATCCGTTTGGGAAAAAGCCCCTTTTGCTTTCTAACTCATTTTTAAGGTACCCACAAGTGTTATTTAAACAGTGTAAACGGGAAAAGGAAAACAGTTTGAGTTAGTTATTATGCTAAATTGAAACTTTTAATCGAAATAACAAAACAATTATGAACATACTTCAAACGATTTTACGTTGCGCAAATGACATCTGGGATATAATATTTGAATGTTTCAATACAGTAGAGAATATTTTCGAGAAAAATATAGCACAACGGTAAAATGTTTACACACTTTTGTGATCATGTTAAAAGTCTAGTCGTTGACTGTTCATAGAACGTCCTTTCTAAGCTTTTCTATATAGGATATCTTTTTAAAAACGGAAACTAATACTACACCCTAGAGATATTCGAACAAAATACACCATATTTACTGATGTTTGATTAGTAAAAAAGGTGGGAATACACAATGACTAAATATGTTAACTAAAAATAATGACAAATGTTTAAATCCAGATATCCTTGTCACCCTATTGTTATGTCATTCATAAAAGTCATGAAAAAAAGTCATTTTATCAAGAAAATAATCCAATCTTTGTTCATCAAAATAAATCCTGAAAGATTTTAGCCCCCTCTCGATATGTGAAAAACAGACGTAACTTGCATGCCCAGAAGTCAAATACTATGGCAAAGTCTTTTATTTCTATTTTAAATCTAGGCTATCCTGTGGCACAATTTGAACAATTTCCTTTGGTAAGTTCTTAGAAATGTTTCAACTTTGCTCTTTTAATTCTGTAAAATTAGGTCCAGTATAGAAAAAAAAAGCACATATTTACCTGTGGTGCGAAAAGTTAGATTTACTCGGATTGGTATATACTTTACAAACGAATATTTCTTTTCTGTAGAGGAAAACTACTTTTGGTTATATATTTTCCTCATGTTTTGACCTGCTGATTTGATAGAGCAGGAATCGGATGTTCGTGTAAACTCATTAGTATGATGCTTCGTTTAGCGTGTAATGTATTTCACATATCTAATAACAAAGTTGATATTGCAATAGTAGGGATGACCTATTAGTGGCATGGTACGATAGGGAACAGTGAATAAAGGGTTGGAATAAGATGATATAAAACAGAGGAAATAAAGATATATGCAGAAAGGAAAAAGACGGAGGAGATTAAAGTAAATTAGGGATGACGCTCACGCGAAAGGGCGTAAATGTTTGTACAGTAGTATTGTTAAAATAAAGGCACTTCAAACGAAGTGCAATTTTATTATGCAAGTATAAAGTGGGATGACTGGATGAGTGAAGAAGTTACGAAACCTTGATTACTAAGTATTCAAACATGCTGAGCAATGTGGAAGAAAGGGAGGGACCTTCAACATTCTGCACTACACTATTCTGACAGATTTGATCAGGACTAGTTTACTTGAATTCAAGAAACAAACTTAACCAGCTTCCTGTTATTTTCTTACATTTCTATCATCAGTAACAACGATTACCTTTGTTGTATCTGGTACATTGGCGCAGATACGGAGTAATAAAGTTCGATGATTCGTTAGTTTGCCTACGCCGTTCATAAGTTACATGGGTGCACATCAAAAATGCTGCTATTCAAAGAATGTTAGAATATTTTCAGGAAGGACTCGCTTTTCCGGAATTGTCCGGAAGCTATAATTGACAGTCAATCTACACTTGAGTTTACCGAGTTGAACACGACGTTTACCAGACAATATCAGCTTGAATTATATTTAAGCTATTGTTACACAGTGTGTGCGACTTAAAAATTACAATCCAACTTGCAACGTCCCTTAAACGAATTGACAGCAATCACACTTTTATAGACAGTGAGGAGGTCATTTCTTGATTGTATCAATTCAAAATTAAGGGGTCTCCAACTAGTACGTGTTTTTTTTTACCGTAAATTATCGAATCCAATTTTGCATTCCTTATTATAGAGTAAACCCACATAAAATGTTCTTAATATTTAAAAAAAAAATCATGACGGGAAACTTGTTACGTTATCAGAAAAATACCGGTGTTTTTGGCGTGTTTTTAAGTGCACTAACCGCGAATTAAGTCGTCGTTTGTCAGTACGGATAGCATTTTAAGAGTAATAGTAAATGTATATTAGTAGGTAAGATTCCAAGGCAAATTTTGCTCACCATTTT
>JAUMTS010611034.1:0-12858 GCA_032273385.1 Ophiopholis aculeata | reverse complement strand
CACTTTACTCTTTTAAAAGTACTTGTAAAGATATCTTTATTTCAGATTACAAACTGATTGATTAATATTGGAGTCTGAGACTAGACAGGCCTATACGGCTTATTTTCCAGTTCTCCTCCACTTTGCATTTTATAGTAATTTGTACATTCTATATTTTTGTGTATGATACTGTACTTTGCATATGTGGAAAAATAAATTGTTATGTTATGTTATGTTATACGAATGCTGGACAACTCGCACACCTGCCATCTCGCCCCCTAAATTTAAGGGGGGGGCGAGATGGCCAGGGGGCGAAGTGTCTTGTTACCGTCACTACTATGCGCGCTTAGTTTGATGCAAATAAATTTGTAGGCAGGTAACCAACTTTCTGAGACCGTTACCTTATTTGATAACATGAACTTATTTTGTAAGCTTATTTTTGAAAGCTACGTTATCGCACTTTAAAGACTCTGAAAAGGTAACCAGTACTTATTTACGAATAACAATATTTTTTAAATGTTTCTAAAGAAACAAAATGTTACTTTCTATCACATTCATATCTATTTATTTTGTCAGTCCACACTGTGGATTGTAGCAAAGGTATAAGATACAGATACCCACTGGTTCCATTGACCACTGGTTCTCGTTTCTTCTTTTTTTATTTAGATGGTAATTGTATTTTGTCACTGATGTAATTATTTTCAGGCTCTCAGCCGTGCGGTAAACCTCCTCTATCTATTATATTTTGATGCTTTTATTCGATTGTTGTATATATTTTGATGAACATAAATTATGATATGATACGGTACCCCTCCTCTCAAATATGTGTATTGATTTACCTGCACTTTAAGTTTAACATGGCCGTGCATGAAAGCTCTCTAGAAACACGTTCGTTTTTCTAAACAAGAGTTTGGTCGTGCGAAATCGTAAGAACATGAGCTTAAATCTTTTAGCGAAACTGGGTTAGCCTACAGGGTACATATATGAGGGTATTTGTCTTTTATCTAAGAAGTATAATGAATGCAAGCTTACTGAAGCTATTTTGGCATGAACTTATATAAGTACAACACCTCTGCTGATTTCATCACATGATCCTTTTCTATAAGTTGTTTCTTTGATAGGGATAACTGATGCTGACTCTTCCATCTATGTACATGCATATAAGCAAGTTAAATGGAATAATATTGCAAATACCCAGTCCACTTAACGAGACCAATCCTTTACACAATAGGAAGATCTCGTATGGTTTTCATTTTTTTGTTGGTTTTTATAGGGAAATGAAGATGAAATTTATCTCTGGCATTTGCAATATAATAGTAAGTTTGTATATGTCATTTAAAAAATGCTTTCAGGCCACCAAAGTTAGGATGTTTTAATAATGGAATTTATTAAATTTTTGTCCCTTGCTGTTTTGTTCTGCAGTTGGGAAATTCAAAAGGGAGCCTCTTTTACAAATAAAACGATTGTTAGAAGGACACAAAATACTTATTGATCCTCTCGAATTTAAAGACTTTTTTGTTAGCCAAATCATTCAAAATACGATCGGGAAAACTTTTCAACATAATACAATGGATATATAATGTGTCCAAAAGCAATCAGTTCACTGAAAGTAGATTTCCCAAAGCTAGATTTTCCTTCAATTTAAAACTTGTTCGTTCATCATTTGAGCTTTTACTGCGTCATTATAGCTCTTACATACAGTGGGTAACTATTTCAATAATCTGGGAACATGATGCTGCAATTAATTACAGAGTGAACGAACGATTCGTGCTCAAGAGATCGCTAAGGACCTTGTCTCAGACACCACGCATGACATCATCAAGATTATTGTTAAGGGTACGCAACCATTTAGTATTGAATTTAGATTTAAGTTCATTTGGCTCCACTGCTCATCTCCGGCTCAACATGAAGCCTAATTTCGTTTGGAATTCATAGGTACGCATCTAAATTGAAGAAAGCCTACATTACATTGTATTCGTTCATGTCAGTTTAATAGGAAAGCAAATAAAAAGGGCCCGTGGTTTCAGAAGCCACACTATCCTTGGATTAATGACCTACTAGTAATTAAATTGGTTGTTCTTACAAAACAAGAAACGCCCTTAATACATTTTTTTTAAATTACTACAATGGTCCTATTGTCGAAATCTTATTTGAATTACAAACTAAACACATGATTAGAAACACATAAAAATCAATGACTGAACAATACTTACAGTGAGAATAATGGTTATATAAAATACAAATGAATCCCCAAAATACAGTAGACACACTTTACCATACATTTCCTTAGATCAAATGACAAAGAAAATCATTGCCACTCATAAGTCAAATCTCTATTTTTTTAAATTAAGATTTAGTGTATCTAAGGCCTTGGCAACATTATATCATTACCCAGTTTGACTTTGTAATTAAAAATATGCATGCTTTCAATCCACCAAAATTCGTTTTTTCAATCTGCAATGTGCACCTAGTATAAATATAGAATTTTGGCCCCTTAATCATTTAATACAGTCGTTACCATGCTGTTTTGTTCTGCTGTTGGGAGAAAAAAAAACGTCTATACACACAAAAAAACACACCAACACACAAAAACATGCCAATAGAAGAAAAAAAACACCACTTATTTGCATGGACAACAATGTTACTCAAGTAATGATTGTATATAATATATACATTAAAACAAAGCATGAGATAATGAGATGGTGTATCAAAATCACTTAGTTTCTACTGGTATGTTAGTAATTTACACACACAAATTGTAATTTGTAATTCTTGAATTTAACGATTTCCAGCTATTTTTTTAAATCGAATCATGAAAATAAGATTGGGAAAACTTGTTAACATTCAATATATACATTTTTTTATATAAAGTTTTTAAAGGAAAATCTGGCGTTGGGAAATCTACTTTCGGTAAATTGATTGATTTGGACACATTATATTCCAATTGTATATATTGAATGTTAACAAGTTTTTACAATCTTATTTTTATGATTCGATTTACAAAAATAGCTGGAAATCGTTAAATTCAAGAATTACAAATTACACTTTGTGTGTGTAAATTACTAACATACCAGTAGAAACTTAAGTGATTTAGATACACCATCTCATTATCCCATGCTTTGTTTTAATGTATATATTATATACAATCATTACTTGAGTAACATTTTAGTCAATGTAAATTCATACCAGAAAATAGATTCAAACGTATCATTCCAGTATTTTGGTGCGCATTAGTCAACCTAAATTTGGAAGTGAGGTGCAAAATGAGTTTTAGTTTACACGATTTTTATGCTACCTAGACTTAACTAGGAAAATAATGGTTCTTCTTGTCATGTAGGATTGATAAATAAAAAAAATATGTGAAGTTCACACATAACATTATTCTCTTGAAATATTGCTGTACTGTCATCGGAATCAGAAGTTTTCAATGCTCAGATTGATTATATATTTACCTATCTAGTACATCCCACGTGTCCTTAACGGCACAGTTAGGACACAGCCATGGCGGTCATCACATCTCCCGGATAAGATTAATCCATGCAATTACGAAACATGGAATAGGATTACTGATCGTATTAAAACAAATCAATTTCAGTCTAAATGTAATGCTTTCAAACAGCCCATTACCGTTACACATATTTTGATAACGGAATGGCCATATTATTGCATATTACTGGAGGACATAATGAGGCATTGTTTCATTTTCGAGAGTGACACTTAAAAAATCTTCCGTTATATGTATTTAGTAGTAGATTATGGAGGGCAAAGACCTATAAGTAGACTAACCGTCAGTGTAAATTGATTTCAACAAAATCGTTCTGTTGACTTAGATGCTGAGTGTAAAATTGCCCAACCGATTTGATGGGAGGGTTCTTTAGTACAGGCCAGGAGGATTATTTATAGCCTGCTAAGGGTGATTTGGGGCTCTGCTTGGTCACATCACTGTGGGACTAGTTCTTTTTTTCTTCTTCAAAGCAACGACTTATTAACAAACAATGAAAACATCACGAAAAGCAGACACATTTAACTTGTAGCACATGAAATAGACTAATAGTTGAAGGAACTGTCATTTATTGATGAACCTTTAGATGTGTCATATAGACTAATCTATAACATCCGACGTGCCCTTAATGGCACAGTTAGGACACAGATAGCTATACAGCTACGGAGGCGGTCATTACATCTCTAAGGTAAGATCCACGCAATTAAGATGCATGGAATGGGATTACCGATCGTATAAAAAAAAATCCAATTTCAGTCTAATGTAATGCCTTCCAACAAGGGTACACATATTTTAATACCGGAGTGGCCATATTTTTGCATATAACTGGAGAACATAATTAGGCATTGTTTCATTTCGAGAGTGACGCTAAAACTTTGGACTTTTCTGTTATATTTATTTAGTAGCAGATTATGAAGGGCATAGACCTACTTTGTAGTAAGTGTAGATATGATTCAACACATTTCTTCTGTTGACTCAGAGCCTGAGTGTAACATTGATGGGAGCGGCCTTTACAGGCCTGGGGGATTGTTATAGCCTGGTAAGGTTAATTTGACCTCAATTGGTCACATCGCATTAGACCCAAATGTATTTTTCTAAAGAAACGACCGATTAACAAACATCACAAAAAGCAGATGTACTTGCACCACATAATAGAGACAACCTATTTATCTATAGCTAAAGGACCTGCCAAAGGATGAACTTTCACATACATAGTTCTAGCTGGAGAATTAACCAGACCCTAAAGTATTATTAAACTTCAACCTTGAGAACAACAACATTTAATTTCCACTGCAATTTTCAAGAAGATGTTCACAAGTAATTCGAAGACGACTAGGCTGGAATTATATAAATGCGAGTAATTAATAATGTGACATTCCGGTTATCTCATAGGCGTTTAAAAAGCAAATTGAATTTTATAAACTGCCCTGACAGTCTGGATTTAATTAATTTCATATACAAATTATAAAACAAATTGTCATGACTAAAAGCATTTTTCTCTAGCCATATTAAAAAGAAAAGATAAAAGTTTGTAACCATTCTACTATTATTAAATTTACTAGTATGTTAGCAAAAACATCTTAAATATGCCAATTTTATCGCAAACTTAAGGTACTACAAGGTTTAGGAAGCCACAGTATCCTAGCATTAATAAACTAATTAGTTTTTCTTACCATGAAGAAACGCCCCTCAATACTGTTTTTCAAATATTTTTAGTAGCGAAACTATTTATTTAAGTTACAAACAAAACACATGATTAGAATCACATAATAGTGAGTAAGGGACCACAAATGTAGTAATAACAACATTGAGTTTAATAGTTATTCAAACGCTAGTTACAGCCACAAAAACAAAGCACATACTAAATGTATAAGTTTTTCTTTGGCCTTGGCAATTTAGTACTGAGTTTATCTTCGTCATTTTAACAATGCTTTATAATGCCACCAAAATTGGGATTTTTAGTCTGGAAATTGCATCTATGAATATGCTGTTTTGTTCTTCTGTTGGGAAAAATTCAACCAAAGTGAGCCTTCCTTACAGGTAAAACGCATATTAGAAGGGAACAATACTAATTGACCTCTTGAATTTAACGATTTCCTGCTAGTTTTGTAAATTAAATCTTGGTAAAGTACAATTGCGATAACGTTTCAACATTTAATACATACCATAGGAATAGAATGTGTCCCAAAGCAATCTGCTCACCAAGAGTAGTTTTCCCAAAGTCATATTTCCCTTCAATTAAAAACTTGTTCGTTCATCACTTTAGCTCGACTGGGTCATTATAGCTCGTACAAACAGCGGATAACTATTTAACTAATCTGGGAACACAATGCTGAAATTAACTACAGAGTGAACCAAAGAACAAAAGATTCGTGCATAAGATACCTCTAAGGACTTTGTCTCAGACACTACGCATGACATCATCAATATTCTTGTTAAGGGTACGCAACCGTTTAGATTTGATTTAGATTCAATTTGTGTGGCTCAACATAAGGCCAAATTTCGTTGGGAAGTTATAGATATGCATCTAAATTAAAGAATACTTTCGACATTAGATTAAATTCGTTCATGTTGTGTTTGCCATCAATTTACATCATATTTCGTAAACGAAAACATAATAACTTCTTAGGTGCTGTCTTAGAATCGTGATTTGTTTCGCTAGATAATAAACTACCAAGATACCAGTCACAACTAAGTGATTTTGAAACAATATTTCAACATATCATGCTTTGTTTTAATGTTTCATATACAATTATTAGTTTAGTAACATTTTCATCAGTGTACATTTATGCCAGAAAATATATTCCAGTAATTTGGTGCTTAATTTGGAAGTGAGGTGCAAAATAAATTTAGTTTCGAGATTGTTACGCTACCAACTACCTAGACTAGGAAAATAATGGTCTTCTTGTCATGTAGCAATGGTAAATACTTAAATATATGAAGTTCCCGCAGAATAATTTTTTCTTTAATCATTACAGTACAAATCACCGGAATCAGAATTTTGCAGTAGTCAGATTGATTACATATTTACCAATCTATCACATCCAGTGTATACCCGTAACGGCACACTTAGGATACAAACAGGGATGGCGGTCATCACATCTCTCGGGTAAGATAAATCCATGCAATTAAGATCACTGTAATGGCATTACTGATCATATTATAAAAATCAATTTCACTCTAAATTTAACGCTTTCAAACAGCCCATCACGGGTACACATATTTTGATAACGGCGTGGCCATATTATTGCATATTGCTGGAGGACATAATTAGGCACTGTTTCATTTTCAAGAGCGACACTAAAAAACTCTTTCGTTATACGTATTTAGTAGCAGATTATGGAAGCCAAAGACCTACTGCTGATTTTCTTAGCGTTAATCAAAATAATCTCGTCTGTTGACCCGGAGACTGGGTAATACATTGTCGAACCGTTTTCTTAATAGTGCTCTTTACAGGCTAGCAGGATTATGTTGATTATAGCTTAGTATTAAGGAAAATGTTGCCTCTGGTTCCACCAGGACCTAAGTGTGTTTTCAAATGGAATGACTGATAAGTAACGATCAAAACACCACAAATGCAGACACATGATAGTGACAATCTATGTATCAATAGTTCAAGGACCTGTCTTTTACTGATGAACCTTCACAATACATGCTATGTTAAATTAGCTTAAACCCTAAAGCAAACTATGGGGTTATCAAACTTCAACCTTGAAAACAGCCCCGATATTGACTTCCCCCTGGAAATTTTAACAAGATATTCATAAATTATTTGAAGTCGTGTAAGCTGTAATTATACAATTAAAACGAGGAAATAAGGCAACACTTTATGTAGCCTTAAAAGGTGTTGAAAAAAAAAATTGCGCTCAAAGTATTGAGATTTGTTAATGTAGTAATTACAACATTGTTGAGGATAATGGTTGTGAAAACGCTAGTTACAGCCCAAAATACAAAGCACATGCTTGATATATGACTTTATCTTTGACTTTGGCAATTTATTACTCAGTTTGTCTTTGTGATATAAAAAATGCCTTAAGACCAACAAAATAAGGATTTTCATTATGAAATTTTCAACTATGAATATATAATTTGGGCCATAAATACTGTTTTTATGAACATACTGTTTTATTCTTCTCTTGAGGCAAATTCAACCAAAGTGAGCCTACTTTACAAATAACAAGTGGGAAATCCAACAAAAAAAAATCACCCCCGAATGTTAGAAAAAACCCTTATTGACCACTTAACTCAAACGATTTCCTACTATTTTTGTAAATCAAATCATGAAAATACAATTGAGAAAACTGTTCTACATTCAATGAATACAATGGGAATATAATGTGTCCAAAAGCAATTAGTTCACCAAGAGTATTTTTCTTAAAGCAAGAATTTCCGTTAATTACAAACCTGTTCATTCAACACTTGAGCTCTACTGGGTCATTATAGCTCGTGCAAACAGCGGATAACTATTCCACTAATCTGGGAACACGATGCTGAAATTAATTACAGAGTGAACAGAGAACGAAAGACTCGTGCTTACGAGATCTCTAAGGACTTGGTCTCAGAAACAACGCATGACATCATCAAGATTTGTGTTAAGGGTACGTGACCGTTAAGATTTGATTTAGATTCAAATTTGTTTGGGTAAACATGAAGCCGAATTTCGTTTTTAAAAGTTATAGATATGCAACTATAATATATATGCATCGAAATTAAAGAATGTCTGCATTAGATTATATTCTTCTGTTGGGAAAAATACGAAAGAGAGCTTTCTTTACAACAAAAAACCTACACCTGTAAGACAGACAAAAGGCATTTTTTGATCCTCTTAAATTTAATAATTTCTTGTTATTTTTGTAAATCAAATCATGAAAATACAATTTAGAAATCTTTTCAACATTCAAAATACACAATGGAAATATTATGTTCCCAAAGGCAATCGGTTAAGCCGAAAGTTGATTTCCCAAAGCCAGATTTTCCTTCAATTAAAAACTTGTTAGTTCATCACTTGAGATCTACCGGGTCATAGCTCTTACCAACAGCGGATAACTATTTCACTTATCCGGGAACACGATGTTGCAATTAATTACAGAGTGAACAGAGAACGAAAAATTCGTGCTCAAGATATCTCTTAAGACTTGGTCTCAGACACCACGTATGACATCATCAAGATTCTTGTTAAGGGTACGCAACTGTTAAGATTTGATTTTGATTCAATTTGTGTGGCTCAACATAAAGCCAAATTTTGTTTGAAAGTGCATCTAAATTAAAGAATGCTTTCGGCATTAGGTTATATTCGTTCATGTAGTTTTTCCCATCCATCACATTTATAGACGAAAACACAACAACTTTTTAAGTTGTATCGTTGAACTACGATTTGTATAGCTGGATAGTAATTGATTAAGATTACAGACACCACCTTAGTGATTTTTGAAAAAAAATCTTGATAATCTCATGCTTTGTTATAATGTATTACTTAGTATATGCAATGATTTAATAAAAATAAGCCATTGTTGCCATAATTTTTGTCATTGTACCTGAAAACTATAGCAAATTCAAAGGTATCAAGTTTGGGTGCGCTTTAACTACACAGCAAACTTCACACATTGCTGGCTCTTACCATGTGGCCATACCGCTTCAGTTGATGATGTGGCGGGATCCTAGTAGGAGCCTACGACACAACTGCGTGTGTACTCCAGAGGTCCTACAGAGCTCATCAGGGGTCAGAATATATACGCAGTCTTAGCTCAAAATACTTAAAGAGGTGAAAGGCTTGAAGGTGATTTTTAGTGACACTAGGAGAACATATACAGAGCCTACCACGTGCTCTACTCTAAAGTCAAGAATCTGGCTGTGTACGCTAAAGTTAATGCGAGAGGCAATTTTCTTTCGTTTACCTGATTTTTATGTGACCTAGAAATATAATGGTTCTTCTTCCTGATGTAGGATTGATAAAATAAAACTAATAAAGTATTTGAAGCTCCCACATAAAAAATCCTTGTTTCAGAAAACGTTGCATTTTGATGTCAGATTGATTGTAGATAATTACCAATCAACTATTATCACATCCCACGTGCCCTTAAAGGCACTGTTAGGACAGAGCCATGGCGGTCATCACATTTCACGGGTAAGATAAATCTATGCAATAAAGATACATGTAATGGGATTACTGAACGTATTAAAAAAATCAATTTCAGTCTAAATGTAATGCTTTCAAACAGCCCATTACCGTTACACATATTTTGATAACGGCGTGGCCATATGTATTATTGCATATTACTGGAGGACATAATTAGGCATTGTTACATTTTGAGAGCGACACTAAAATGACTCTTCCGTTATACGTATTTAGTAGCAGATTATGACGGGAAAAGACCTACTGCTGAAATTATCATCGACTGTAGAGATTGGATTCAAAAACTATCATCTGTTGACCCAGAGGCTGAGTGTAAAATTGTCCAACCGATTTTATTTCATTGGAGTGCCCTTTACAGGCATGGAGGATTGTTATAACCTGGTAAGGGGGATTTGACCTTAATTGGTCACATCACATTGGACTCAAATGTATATATTTTCCTAAAGAAACGACAGATGAACAAACACTACAAAAAGCAGACACATTTAATTTGTACCGCATAATTGAGATTACCGATTTATCTTTAGTTCAAGGACCTGTCATTTAATAATTTTGATAATGAAACCTTACAATAGACAGTTTTAGCTGAAGAATTAACCAAACCCTAAAGAAAAATATGGGTTTATTAAATGTTTTGCAACCTTGACTACAGCAATATTGAATTTTCTCCCTTGAAATTATAACAAGATTTCTATAAGTAATTTGAAGACGGGTAAGCTTTAGTTATACAAACACTGCAAAGATATAAGGCAACGCTTTATGTCGCCTTATAAGCGTGTTATAAAAACATACCTAACGCTGTAAATTTACTATCCTTTAAAGTCTGTATTTTAATTTGCTTTAATTTTTTTTATATAAATTGTAATGACTTATCATATCAACAAACCTTTGAGACAGCTGGTGAGTTCTGCAATTAAATGTGGAGGTTCAAAGACAATTTGATAATTTCTTCATTTAACATTCGGAAAGTCGAGGACGGGAACCAATGCTAGTAAATGCAACACAAAATATCAATTTATCAACAAACATACTTTTTGATTTGATTTTCCCTTTGTCAAAAAAAGTTTTTTTGGAGGAAATGACATAAACTAAAAGAAACATAAACAAATCATTGCACTCAACAATGTTATTTCTCCTAAAACAAGAGCACTAAAGTTTTACTTTTTCTAGCGCGTCTATGGCAGACATCGAGGGCAATGTCCCATACTTTTGACTGAACGCCAACGTTCAAGAAGCAGGTGTATTTTTAAATCTGGGAAATATAAACTTAGTGTTAACCTATTTTACTGAATGTGTTTCCAAGAAAATATAGCATTATAACAAACAAGCAGGCCTACTTTAAATTCATTGCAAAAATAAATAAAAAATGGGCCCGCAAAATAAAGAGACGTAAAGATATAGATGTAACTAAGTGTTATATATTTAAAAGTAATAGTATGAAATGAAGATTTAAGTGAAATGGCGTAGGGTATTTTTAGAGTGATCTGACTGTCTTGTACAAGTATCATCCATGTTTTACATGAAAGGGATTGCATTGAATAATAAATTATATGTTTTGAGTAAAGCTTTAGGATTCGGTTACTCTTTCGGTAGCATTTTGTCGTTGAAGTAAAACCTCCTATGTAATACTGATTCTTGAACAAGTATTGAGGAAAAACTCCTATTTTTTGTGGAGTTTTTAATTGATATATTTCAAGGGCCCACATTACTTAGGAGGCATGCCTGCCCAACGACGAATTTATTTTAACAATTTTTAAAATAAATCTAAATATAAAGGCCCAATATGTCTTATAGTTCGTTATGAAGGCAGATTATCAGCACAATGTTGATAAGTCACTGTTCATCACTGTAGATAAAACAAATCGTGGCATATCCAAATAAACTCAATATCAGACTGATATTTCCTAACAAATTTAATGAATGATTTTCCTTTGGTTTCGTTAAATTGTTATAGTTTTTTGTAAAACAAATTTTGAGTACGCCAGCAAAACCGAGCATTTGTTTTTAAAATTCTAATTTGTTTCTGTTTCTCCCTGCTCTTGGTTTGATAAAGCTTACGTTTTTACAAAGACGCTACAAATATAAATTGTAGAGTCACGTTTGCGCCATGTTTCCAGTGTTGCATGGAAATATATTCAGGTGGGCAAGCAATGCATGGAAATATATTCAGCTGGGCAAGCAAAGCAATTTGTTAAACCAGCATCCGTCACCATGATTACCGTTTCATACGATTGAATTCATCAATAAAACATTACTATAAATTTCATCCGGATATTACAAAGGGCCTTTTATTCAATTTTATTAATGTAAGCCGGTACATGCTCTTAGTACATTATGTTTAGAATATAAGGTTGGCAGTCATTGATATTCCAATTATCTAATGGGTACAGCCTGTTAGATGATGGATTATAACGCATTTGTCAACTAAATGTCAAAGAGTCAATGGTGACTTATATATAAGTATTCTCCTATTAACCAAGACAAACAATAATAAAGAGAGAGGAGACAGACATACAGGAGGAGCAAACCTTCTTAACACCCGGACCAGCGATTTGGGAGACTAAAGTAGTCACACTCGCAAAGTGAGCGAAAAACACCTTTAAATGTAATTATCCTGGAGGTTGCGCTTATTGAAGGACTGAAGTATTTTGTAAAACACATTTACCTGAACTGAATATCAAGATTCTCGATAAGTCTTTACTGTATATCAATTTTTTAAACAATGTTTTAAGAACATACGACGTACTCACCCCTACTAGCTCCCTACTCAGAGAGTATAATGTTGCAATGTTGTTTAAATACCGAATTAGATTCGAAATTTAAAAGTCTGAAATGTAATTTGGTATTAAGGCAAATTAAATAATATATCTAATTCAATTTGCTGGAAAACTACGCAATTTCCAGTGACTCATTAAGCCATGTTCCGTTGCCCGTCAATCGTGTCACCGTGCGTAATATGTAGTGACATTTTGTCAGTTTGCCAAGCAATTTAGTAGGATTAGGCGTATGTATGAATGTTTTGAGACATTTTAGAATGTTCCTTGCCTCTAATTGATCACCTTTGAGAGTACTGACCCATTTTGACACCGTGACTTAGTGAGAAGTAATTATACATGTCAAGCATACCATTTAGAATGGATTTTCTTATGGTTGGCCTAGTAATAGGAGAGTTTGATTATGACAATTTCACCTCAGTTCAGGACCAGACTTTTCATAAAGGAAAGTACGAAGTATGGGCTGCCTG
>JAUMTS010611033.1:0-19776 GCA_032273385.1 Ophiopholis aculeata | reverse complement strand
GTGCCTGATGACCTTGAAAATAAAAATAGGCGCACTGAGTACAACAATTTTCACATATTCATCATACTAATGACATGTCCATAACATAGGACAACTTTCACCTCACACCACAGCTAGTTCTTCCCACAACAGCGTTAACGACTCGACAAACAAACCATTTTATTTACACTGGCCTAAACTGCCCAGAACATAGTTACAGCCCTTAGCACACCTGTGTATAAAGACTCGGAGTACACAACTCCTTAACTTGATAAATAACCCTTTTGTGCTCAACACAAAGCCATTTATTGGGCTATACAAAGGCCAGCCCTCTTGTAATGATCTGTTCCCCTTGTTTTGTTGATCTGTTTTGATCAGGAGCTCACTGTATTTACCCCCACCTTGCGAGTTAAGGCTGACGACCCAACCACCCAAAGGAGCCACAAATTATCACAAAAATCAATCAAACTGGAATAATTACAAATTAACCCATAATCAGTAAGCAATTGCATTATGTTTTGTATGAAATTACATCAGATTCCTAACATTTTATTTTGACATTTTTCCAAAATCCAATACCTTTAGATGCATCCTCTCTTGAATACGTCAATAGCCGCATACAAAATAAGCCCCAGCTGGCATTATATAGCAAACTGTATTCACGTGTCATTGTTGTCTAATCAAGAATCAATAACAAGAGGCCTGTATTGGTCCCTGTTCTCAGGCTTAAAGCACGTGTTTAAACTCAATCCTAGTTTGATTTTTCAAGTGTTCCTGCACCGGGATGTTTTGACTTACTGCTGTTGCAATCCTGTTTGATAAGTCTTTACGAGTCAAGTTGTCTTCTTGATGGAAACGATATTGACAAGAAATCAAATTGACCACTATTGATTGTTTGATATTAATAGCCGTTTCTTTACCACCAATAAAATTCCTTTTGGATTTGACTTTTGAAACATGTGTGCTTTATAGAAAATCTTTATGAAGTTGTTTATCACATTTTATTTCTCTGGCAAAAATTAAAAATGGTGGATATAACCTAGGCCTATTATTGTACTGTATTAGCTGCGTAAATTTTGCATATAATAGGTTACTATCTTAGATGTTTTTATTGAAGGCTTTATGCACCCCTTCCATTACTTAGTGCCATACATTTTATTCAATATTATATTAGAAAAATTTAAAGACGACCTAAATGCGTCACCTTACCAAGACGTAAAACAATGCAAAACACTTACACTTACACCAATGTGTGTCAGGATTGGAAATAAACGAGCTTATAATATCATACATTTTATTTACTGGAATTACTTTCATGAACATTTATTCGAAATGGAGATTTCTCTGGCAAGAAACTGGATTTATTCATCTATTTGTTCCCTTGTTTAAGTTGTGTTACAAGTTTAAGACCTTCCAAAAAGAATGTTGAACATCTTACATAAAAGTGTGAATCTCCTTTTTTAAAGCCCTATGTTCATATGAGCCCATGATTTGGCGTTATATAGATAGCGTTTATTATTACTATTATTCCTGTTTTATAAAGCCATTTTCTTATAAAGACATTACCAATCAAGAAGTAGCATTCAGAATATACTATTTTGAGAGCGAGAATCACATTGATTAGTATTGATCATCAATTATTCGCCAAAAATAAAGTTCTACACACGTTGTTCTTCAATATACCACAGTCTGGAACTTGACAGGCCCGGGGCTCGTATCTCACTTCTCCTAGACAGACAATGTTATTGTTATTATTCATAACAAAATTATTTGTGATAAGATAATTGATATTGCATAGATAGAGAAATTGTGTTATACGATGCTATACATAATTTAGATTCATTCTGTGGGAGTACAAAATGTCAAAGAATGATCATTTAGCACGTTAAAGGTGCATGGTCCGATTTTTCTAAATTGAGTTTTCTGTTTCATTCGATGGAACATCACTCAAAAGATTATAATTTGACATTTCTGTTGAATCGGTCAAACCGTTTTAATGTTCAAAGCAATTGTGCATTTTGCAGTCGCCTTTACTTTACTGTGTAAATCTGTGGTTATAATAACTAGGCACATTTTCACTAATATCTCCCAAATGGAACGCTTTCCACCTGTAAAATTGAACATGTGTTATGAGGAAAAAAAGCAAAACGTTATAAAAAAATCTATCTGGGCTCCTTTAATGTGTTTTTGTCACATAAATCAAAATATTATCACACAAACATTCTCATGTTTAATATATATATTTTTTTTTTGACTATCACTATTTCCCTTGACTTTTCATTTTGCTCTTTTTACATTTTAGTCTGTTTTGATAACAATGAATGAATATTTAAACTTCTACAAGTCAATAAGGAAATAATTAATTTTAACTCTTTTAAACCATTTCGTCTTACAATTAACAATATGTTACACCTTTAATATATCCAATATTAGATGACTTTATAAATATCATACGACTCCCTTCTATAAAAAAAAATCATTGCTATTACCTGTAAGTTTTGAGAAACAATATTTTCAGATATATTCATTGATTTCTAACCACCAGTGGTGACTTTTCATGATTTTGATTGAATTATACTGTTTTGTCAAACATACTAATAATATCTTTGTTTTTTTCAAAAATATAAATACATAAATATGTCGCTGCTATTTGAGACAAGGGTAAAAAAACAAGTCAAATCAAATTGTACCAAATAAATGAAAAAGTAATATATTTTTATACAATTAAAAAGAACAAAAGCAATTTTCTGTACTATCCTGCTTTAAAAATGAAACTCATCCCATGCTCATCCTAAGGTCAGATTTCACAAAAGCCAAAAGAAATAACTAACAAGGCAATTAATTGACTTTGCAATAGGTAATATCACCATTATCAGGATAACCCAACTCATCCTTAAAATTAAAATTAAAAATTAAAATTATAACTCATCCTCAGGTCAGATGTCCCAACAGGCAGATAAAACAACAAGGTGATTGAACTTTGCAATGAGAAATGGAACCACCAGCGTAACTGAAATCAGCTATAAATGCCAACTTGATTTTCATGCCTTCAGCTTTTCGTTGACCTTGACACAAATTTAATTAATAATTCACCGGATATTCCAACACCTTTTTGCATCACAGTCATTGACCACCTTAGATGAGATAACGATAGGGGGGGGAGGACTCACACACTGAAGGTACCCACTAAGGTGATGTGCCGTTCAGATGGGTCATTTTTTCACAACAAGTATCTAAACATACCGTATTGTCTCTAATAAACGCCCCCGGGGCGTTGCATTTTTCCAAAGGTTTTAATGCATGGAAAATGGCAATCTTCAGTAGATAGCAAAAGAAAGCAATAGCAAAATTTGTAGGGGCGTTTATTAGAGACAATACGGTAGGTCCCATTTCATTTAAAAAAAAATCTTTGAACATGGCTCCATCTTCTTGAAAACAGCTTCGAAAAATGATCAAGAAACCAAATTTAATACCAAATTGAAACATGGTAGACTCCTTAAACAAGTGTAACATTTCTTGCTAAAACAAATCTAGAAACCTAGATTTTAAACTTCCGCCCCTCCAAATCAAATCCGAGTCCCCCCTTCCCATGGTTAACGATGTCCTGCTACGCTTCAATGATTCGACACACAAGAAAGGACACAAACACTTAAAACCTGACCTTGATAAAGTACTAGTATCTGTACTGCATAGCAATAGAGATGGCCTCTCGCAGGCTCTTTGCTCAAATCAAATTAAATCAAACTAAAATGTACAACAACTTAACTAGCTTACGAACTGCTGCGAATTATGTGCATGGATTTGGTATTCATTGAGACATAAATGTATTTCTATTTATTGACTCAGCCAGCAAGTTCAACGTCAGTCTATCAGCATGCAAGATAAATTCAAAGACAATGGCTTTACCTTGAAATAAATGAATAGATAATATCATTTTTGTTTCATCCTTTCTTATATATTACCAATATTACCATTGTCTAGCTTAAGTCTTTTTTTTTTATCTTGAACCTTTGAAATAAATGAATAGAATAATAAGACTTTTGTCTCATTCCTGTTTTATTTATAATATTACCAATATTACCATTAATTGTCTGCCTTGTCTAGCTTAAGTCTCTTTTTTTTAATCTTGAACCTTTGAAATAAATGAATAGAATAATACAAGTTTTGTTTCATCTCTTTCATTTATGACTATTATTAGCTTTTCATCTACGTGACATCCTTTCTCCTCCATGATTGTCATTTATTTCTTGATTATTTCTTATTATAAAGAATATTTCATCAATTTGTGCATTTTCTATCAAATACTTGGAAGTATAAAAATACAATCAAAACAAACTTGCATCTTTTATTTTTTTTCCAACTGGCCCAGATTGACAATGGTTTGTCATTGAGTATACTTAAGGACACCATGACAACATGACAGTGATATCTTAACAATTTAAAATGTTTACCAATTTTTTAAAAGATCCACTTTAGCTATAAACATACCATCGCATGCAAAGGGTTATGGACTTCAACAAATTAATGGTCAGTGAATCTGAGAAACAAGTGAATCTCTTACTAAACTGAACCGAATTTGAAAAGTTTTCTTTCCCCCTTAAACACAAGCGACAACGAAGACATTATAGCAGTGAAATCTTGATTTTTAATTTATTTTTGGTAAAAGATTCTCTTTAGCTAAAAACATACAATCGTATACAGAGGGTTATATAAAATAGAAATAGTCAATGAATCTGAGAAAGCAGGTGAATCTCTTACTAAACTGAACTGAATTTGAAAATTTTTCTTTCACTTGGAGTAAAACGGACACCTAAGACAACATGTAGCGCTGAAATCTTAAATGTAAACTATTTTCAAAATTGTTTGCATAAAAGATCCACTTCAGCTAAAAACCTACCGTCGCATATAGAGGGTTATAATAGACTTGAACAGAATGGTCAGGGAATGTAAATGTGAGAGAGCGAGAACCTTTTACTAATCTTACCCGAATTGGAAACAGTTTCTTTCCTTTTGAGTAAAAGTGACACCTAACTTGATCGAAGAAAACAAGTAGCAATGAAATTTAAAAAAAAAAAAAATATTTTCAATTTGTTTGTAAAAAAGATGCACTTTAGACATAAACATACCGTCATGACATCCTATAGAGGGTTATAACAGAATGGTCAGTTTAAATGTGAAAGAGCGAGTCAAATTTGAAACCGTTTCTTCCCTTTTGAGTAAATGGGACACCTAACTTGACCGAAGACAACACATGTAGCAGTTAAATCTTACAAATTAGATATATTTCAATTTTAGTAAAAAAGATCCAATTTAGCTCTAAACACATCGTTGTCGCATACATTGATTTATAGACTTGAATGGTCAGTGTGAATGCTTGAGAGCGAGTCTCTCTTACTATACTGACCCACATTGGATTCTCGTTGAGTAAATGTGACGCCTTGGACAGCGTGTAGCGCTGAAATCTTTAAAAATTTAAAATATTTTCAATGTTTTTTGCAAAAGAGATCAGCTAAAAACATATTGCGCCAACAGAAGGTTAAAGACTTGAATGGTCAGTGTTGCTGTGAGAGAGCGAGTCTCTCTTACTATACTGACCCAAATTGGTTTCTCGTTGAGTAAATGTGACGCCTTGGACAGCGTGTAGCGCTGAAATCTTAAAAAATTAAAAATATTTTCAATGTTTTTTTGCAAAAGAGATCAGCTAAAAACATATTGCGCCAACAGAAGGTTAAAGACTTGAATGGTCAGTGTGAATGAGCGAGTCTCTCTTACTAAACTGCCCCACATTGGATTCTCGTTGAGTAAATGTGACGCCTTGGACAACATGTAGCAGCGAGTAAACACCAATGGCCAGTAGGGATAAACATTGTCGCCTTACTGTCTAATATTACTGTGATTCGCACGCCGATGCCATTATATTGATAAGAGTCGGGGCTTTGATCGAGTGGACGCCGCCGCATATATTGAAAACGTTTTAAGTAGAGTCTTATTCCGAAACACTTACGGCTGCTGAGAAACATTACGACGACTTGAATGGGAACACAGTGGCTTTGAGCACTTCTACGAAGGGTTGAAAATATATTCATTTCTTTGATATGGTGGAGATATATTGACCCTCAAGCTAACTATAATCATAATCATTGGCACAATGGGGAGGAAATGATATGATTTTGAAATATTTTATATTGCCATAATTCGAAAACATTCTATGTCATTCTCATCTCACATGAACTTTATTTTTTTCTTCTTTCTTACAATCTATATAACCTTTGGAATTTCATCTGGGGCAATTTTATTTTATTTAAATTACTAGATTTTTTCCTCAACAATTAAGAGGAAATGATATTATTTCCTAAGATTTCATATCACAAAATTTCAAAAACAGTCATTCTCATCTCCAGAAGGTAAAGTTCTCTCATGTCGTAATTCCAATACTATAGCATGACCTCTGACCCTTATCTGCCGTAATCTCATCTAGACCAATTTTGATTGTATCTTAAACATTTTTCCTCAAGCTGTCTATTAAATTACTGCCACTATATATGGAGAAGAATTTCTTTCACACCATAAAGATACTTAACACAATGCTCACCTGGCAGGAGGCAAAGTTCCACTTGCTTACAATCAGCATGACCTTTGACACTCCGCAACGAGAGAAATATCTGAACTGGGCCAAATATCTATTATTTCTTCTAGTCACACTATATTTTTTCTCCAAGCTAAATGGGGATGAATTTACTCCCTATCGATAACAGCTTTTAAAAAAGAGATTATCATCTTACAGGAGGCAAAGTTCTCTCTACTCTCTTACAACAGGCATGACCTTTGACACATAGCAACTAGAATCTCATCTAGGCCAATTGGATTTTCTCTTTCAATTAAGCTCCGGCACTACGTGTTGCAATAACAAAATAAGGCAACACAATGTTTTCTAAGGGTACGGGGGTGGAGTGCTATTAACCAGGTTACCATGGCAACCAGAGGCATCTCAATGGTAAATGCTGACTTTACAGGGTAACTGCATCAATTGCTCCAGAATGTCTCAGAGATGATACTTAAGAGTGCACTGCATAGTGAGCAGATAGCAACAAGAGTCACAAAAGAACGACAATACATAAAAAGTCGCTAAAAAGCTCCAAATTGAAAATTCTTTGAATGTCAGCGCTAAACACGCGCTGCCATATGCATGATTCACACAGGGAGTGACGAGGCAAGATCACAATAACACCTTTTACAATGTTGTCCAATACATGAATATCTAATTTGCGCAAATTGACAGTTAAGTACATCTAATAAAGGTTGTATTGATCGCGTGAACAGCTACGGTGCATACCTTTGAGAAAGTGTTAAATAGCTGGCTGTTTTCACATCTATTTGGCTATTGTTGACTCTATCTGACATTTTATGTTTTATTAAAGATGCAGCACTTTTAAATGCATTTGTTTAATGAAATTATTTTAAAACTGTCCATCTCTATTTCAAACCTCAGACCTGCTGATTGGTCAAGTAAAGGGATTTATCATGTATTAAGCCAATCAGAGGCAATGTAAGAACAAATACTGAAGAGACTTGACCTTTACAGATTCAACCTAGATTTTGATCTGAAAAGGATGAATTTTAACTTGAAGGATTTGGTGTTCTTTTCTCCCATCTTGAATAAACTCATCTCATTTTGAGGTTTTGTTGCGATATCATTGCATAATTTTCTAAGTTATATCTGCACATTTGCAGCAAATATGCCCTACTAATCCTCAGGTAAATAGGCATTGTGACATCATGGCCAACATCAAAATAAGCTCAAGTTTAACAACATCTATAGGGCCTTATGTATTTAGCTTATTTTAAGTTTGTCATTTTAAATTAATAATTGTATATTTTTAATACTTTTGACACTTACCTGTTTAATGAAGAGATGGGATAAATTGATCAACAGCAGCACATGGAAAAGAAAACAGACAAAAATTGGTTAATTATGTGATCAATTTTATAAAATAGTAAGTTATATTTAGTAATTATCTTGCAGTGTTTCCTTTCAAGGAATCTGGGCGTGGGCCAATTTTTCATAAAAATTGGTCCAATGAGTGTCTTTTAGTATTAACATCCAAAATTAGTTCTGTTTAAACTTAATTCTTTTTAACTTTGCTTTCCAACATTCTTCTGAGTCAATTTTTAAATAACCTACCGCATTCGCATAGCCAAAAACTGACAGATCTTTCTCAGACACAAGATCTTTGCTGCCGGTTTACTATTTTTCGTACTATATTATATTATATCAAAATGGAATGAGTTCCCACCGACTTTTCAAGAATGATAAACAGGTTTCCTGAAAACAATGTCACAAATGATGAATTTGCAGCATCCACATAAAAACATTCATGCTCACAACTGTCTCAAGTCATAATTCATGTCGTCAATTCATAGCAAAATACGCAACATTTTTCTTAGAACAAATCACATTTTGCATCTCAAGTCACCCATTTTTTAAAGACCATTTTGAATTAAATTTAAAATTGGTTTAGACAAGTTTCTTAAGACGCTTTGTGTGGAATCTATTTAGATCGTAAAGTACTTTGATTGAGTACAAGTCTTCCAAAGATTCTTTAGTATTCATCTGTCATGACCAACATACAAAAGTAGTGAAAAAAGGCAAAATAATACCATGAAAAAGGGGGAAATTCCTTTCCATTTAGAAATGGAGTTGATTTTTCTTTTTGCTCATGTGCATTTGCTGGGCTTTTGATCAACCGACAAATCAATTGATTTTAATTGATATCAATCAATCATTTAAACTGTCAATCAAGTGATTGTTCAATAATTCAGGTGAATAAAAGCACACAAAATGTTACTGCAATTTCAGTTTACTTTTGCCTAATTCTATAACATTCTGAAGTTTTCAGCTATTAAACATAATTCTTGCAACGAAAATACAAGCTAAAAGCACTCATGTTTCATCAACAAAATAGAACATGTTCTGCAGTTCCATTTACTTCACAAACAGGGAAAAAGTCTAGTTTATCAGAGTAGATATCAAGTCACAAATATGTAGGGGAGACCATCCTGTGCCGTAGGGTGTAAAGGAGGGTCTAATATAACTTCACGCCACACTGAGATGATAATCAGCATCACTAACATACCCGTACATACAGGGTGTGTCAAATTAAAGTGAACACTTCTAAAATTCTGCTAAATTAAATAAAAGTACATGTTTTTTTTGTAAACATGCTGCGCAACTGCATTTGTGAACAACTTACAACACTACTCATGGCTTTATTTTTGTGGTATTTTTCAAACTGTTTACTTTATTTAGATACACCCTGTACAGCTTATGCTAGAACAGGTGAGCCCTGATGCTTGAAGCAAAGTATTACATCAAAACTATTCCATCCAATGATTTTTCAGTTTTCAAATGATATCTTCATGTTGCGGCAATATCCGAAATTACCCCTATTCAAAAGACAATTTATACTTAAAGGAGGGCACAACATTGGTTGGGTCTACTTTTTCTGAGACGCCCTGCAGAGTCCCTGAATGGACTCAAAACTAGTCCATCAAATGAACTTTCGGTTTGCAAATGATATCTACATGTTGCGGCAATATCTGAATTTATCCCCATTCAAAAGACAATTTACACTTAAAGGAGGGCACAAAATTTGTTAGGTCTACTTTTTCTGAGACGCCCTGCAGAGTCCCTTAATGGTTGAAATCGGTGGAAAATCGTACTAGGGACATGAAGACAAACGATACCTGACAGAATAGGGTCACATAAGATGGATCTGTTTTATCAACCAAACTGCAAGAGTAATTACCACTTTTGGGTCTTGTTTTGGTGAGTGCGAGAGCAAGCGAGGGGCGCTCTCCGTGTCGTGTCCTAAAGATAGACTGATTACTCTAGTAACCCTATGTCCTAGTTCCATTATTAGTAGACAAGCCCTATCTATACTGATACAGATCGGAGTTAAGCTAGCGTTAGTGCCTTGCAAAATGGCTGAAGTTCTTTTTTTTAAGGAAAGATGAAATGGAATCTAATCAATTTTCAGAGCTAAAATTGTTCACTTGCGTGAGCTTTCGACACAACTCTACAGGTGTCTTTTTCAAACTGAGGTGATGTTATTGATCTTGACGAGTGTAAATATTGTAAATTGTTGGGTCTATCTCAAGAAATATTGTACCATTACTAGGCTTATTTGTATTCATATTCATATACAATTCATGCTGCTTTAAAATATTCCAATGAGCAATTTGAATTACGATACTTTCGAATGAAGTCCATCTTTGGTAGAAAGTAAAAGAAACAAGAAAAATAGCACTAAATGTGATAAAATACATTTTGAAATAAAATTGTCATAGACAATTTGAAAAAGAACCGAATTGTGAGAAATTTCACAAGCGTTTTTTATCATTCTATGAAAAGAAGGGACAATACTATGGCCTTTTCTAAATTTAAATTTCCTGAAAATTCGTCATTCAAAGTGTAATTAACCATACACACTGTGCAGCCTCTAGCGTTAAATTATTAATTTCTCAATTATCATCAATTATGAAAACTCCTCATTAACAATAAATGTATATATTATGCATCTTGAAGTTACAGTGACCTAAAGTACTTCAGTGAAACAGCCGAACTCGATTGTTTTTAATTATTCAAAATCAAGGGAGCTTTGCAGACATTTACTTGTATTAGCAACAAGATTAATGTGTTTTGATCCATTTCAGAAACGTTTGAAACTCTGAATTCTGCGTTTAAATTGAATCTAAAATAAATAAATTATGGAATCCATTTATCTTATTTCGTACAATTTCCATTAACAGATATAGTAAACACCAGATGGAGAAACCAGTCAAATGTGACAAATTGACTTAATAATAGTCAAATTTTACTGGTTAAAATACAGTTCATTTGATGATTACTTAGGACACTATAAATTTAAAACCCTTCAAAATATTTATTTTAATCCCTTATGATTCAATGAAAGATCTTCTGACATGTTATTATTTTACCAAAAACCGATCAACTAAATGTCCGAAACTACTATAGCCACAAAAAACAAGCCAGCAAAAATAATCCTGCTATCGCTTCTCAATTGAGCTCAACAACCTGATGAGCCATGGTATGCAAATGAGCTAAAATGGCTGCCAAGTTCAACAGGTGGTTTGGTTGTCATAGCAACAGCAGGTGGTTGACCAAGATATAGGTTACACAATAGCTACTCTTACATGAATATCTTACATCAAAATCATCCCAATCTTTATGACCTGAAACTTGAAAGCATAAATGACTGATGAATAAACAAAATAGAGCAGTGTGTATTATTTTAGCAAATTGTGTTTTTCAAAGTATATTACTTATTAGTCAGAAAAAAAGTGCAGCCATTTACTTGTAAAAAAAAAAAAACATCTGAATCTCCATTTACAACCAGAATAAATACTTGTGGATTAAAATAGAATGGCAGTGTGCATTTGCGATGTGCATTTTACAACTTTAGATTATTAACAGGAAAAAAGTGCAGCAGCCGTAATTTGTCAAAAAAGAGCAATTGCAATTTGTCAAATGGGGTTGTCTGCCTTGTCGAAATGAAAGCAATTTATTCCGGAATCAGGAGGTCATTTCCTCTAAAGATGCATTTTAATGCATTCTCAATGACAGTTTCATATTGAATAAGCAGATGAGATCTTTGAATTGCAAAATAGAGTTAATAGTAATACACAGACATAATTTAGCATTTATAAGATGATTTTGCTTAAAATTAAAGCCATGGTAGTTTTTTTGGCGACATAAGAATCTTTGTTTAAAGTTGAGTTGTATTTGCTGCTTGCCATATCTAGCCGTCCAAACAATACCTAAATTTTTTAAATAAACAACAACTTTTCAAACTTATTTAAAGAGAACTAAATTTAGTGGTGTGTGCCGCCATAACTTATTTGACTCTATTCTAAATATGTATCGCACCCAACCAAAGGGGGTTTGGAATGGCGACGAAACTCAATTTGTGAATTTCAATGGGCAGCATATTTAGTGGTGTGCGCCTCTATAGCAGCACATGTTGATTCATTTGGCTCTATAGATCGCATTCAAGGAAGTTATCAATTGTATTGATTATCAATCAAGTGCTTCTTGCATTCCCAATGAACAAGGAACACCTGCTATCATTGGCAATCCCTCAAAAATGGGATTTTCACTCTCCAGCTCAACACACTTGTTTTCAAAAAGCTAGAGTGCACACAAATTTAGCGAATTATTTTGGGTTATGAGTATCTTTTCTTATGATTTTTGTGTGGTACGGGTATGCACAGCGGTAAAGACCCCTCTTTTCACCCTGCTTTAGTTCTATTGAACTCCATTCAAAAAAGTTTGACCTTTTCAGCATATTAATATTATATCCGTTTGGGCCAAATATTAGCTCTTAAAAGACCCTAATTTGGGCCAAAACTCATTTCACAGTCCCTAGTTTTACAGGCAGTTAGACCTATTTTTTGTGTCGCGCATACATACAAAAAAAATACCAAAAAACTGTTTTGAGTTCCACCCCTTTCTTTAATATGGCCTATAAAAGTCAAACAGCTATGGATTGCTGAATTTGCTTGTTCTGTCTAGCTGGCTTCCTTATTCATCAATATTGAGCTAGTAACATTTTAAGAAATAATAAACATGAAATGGCAAGTAGGCTACAGATTGATTTTATGTCTAAAACGTTCTTTCATAAACATGCTTGCCCTGGTTTGATTTTTATGTCAAACTTTCCAAACTACCTGCTGATTATATCCTATTCTTTTTAAATTAAGCTGATAAATACATTTTTGAGAAGAGCTGCTTTAATCGTTTACTTAAATCTTGTAACTGCTATGGTACTTTTGTAAATAGCTGGGGTAAATAGTGTCCTAAATACCTGCTTGTTGTTGGAGTTTGTTAAATTATTAACAATCAGAAACATAGTTGTATTCAGAGTTTTGACAATGAAAATGTCATAACAAAAGGTTCGAGCAGCCTCTGTAATGGCAATTTATCCCCAGCAACCTTCAATAACTCGTAAACAAGTAGGCCACAGGTTGATAGGGGAATGATAAGCCGGTAAAAACAATATCGGATTGTAAAGAAAACACACTGGAATTAGACGGCTAAAGGCCAGCAACAGGGATGCATCAAAATAACGGAAGTAGAGCTAAGAAGTTTACAAGTAGCACTCAAATGGAAGATGTCATGTCAGAGTATAATTATTTGTAAAGATAATTATGTTGTAGTCAACATATATCACTTTTTAAGTCAAATCGTTGCATTATCTATTAAAAATTTCTAATTGCTTAAAAGTTCCCCAATGATTTTAAAAAGTAACAAGTTCCCTAACAGGTAGAGAGCACGTCAACAACCAAAGATTTATTTGGGAATTGACCTATGAAAAAAGTACCATGTTCTCTCGCATACAATAATCACAATGTTGTTAAAGCACTGCAAAGCGGCATATATAAACCTGAAGTATTTACAGCTCTTGTTGTGATAAGCTATCTTTTATAACTCTTCTTATCGCCACCAAAATCAATATGAGCCTAAATTTACTGAATCAAATCAAACAGCCAGTAAAAATTCAATTTCCGCATCTATTTGCCAATTTTCACGATTTACCTCATTTCCCAAACCATATGCGTTTATTTATAAACCATCACTAAGAAACAGCGAGATTCTAAGAAATCCATTCAAGGTGATTCTATTCATTATAGTATACCATAGACATAAGCAAACCAAATCTACTGTTTTAAAATTCACTATCAAACCACTTCAACGCCAACACTCCCAACAGATAAAATGCCACACTTGTATATATAAATTCCTTGCTAGAAATACTGACTTCTATATATTAGCCCATGTTAAAAAAATAATGTGTTTCTTATCCGGGTTTTCAAAACAAAAGAGGGGGCTTTTTATTTTTTATTAGAAAACAGATTTTAATACCTGTAATTTGCACTCTTATTGGTGTACATTCATTGCACAGAAGTATCTGAATACTTAAAAGGAGGGGGCATTTTTATTCTATTGTTTTTTAGACCCCTGTAATGATCAACTCTCCAGAAATGCTTCTTATCAATTTTCAAGGCAGCTGAAAAAGTTTCAATATCTGACAAATATTTTGATCAAGTTTTTATAGAAAGTTTATACAATAAGAACAAAATCAACAACTCTTCAAAAAAAGATGTGGGCGGGGACAAGAAACATGTTCATTTGTAACTCGGCCTTATCTATATGCACTGTAAGTAGCATTAACAGCGTACAGCGCTTTACACATCATTGTGGTCCAAATAAATACATCAAGATACGATGACTCATACACAGGGGAAGTCCCGTATTTTTTATACGAGTACTATTTTCGGTCAACATAGTTAAATGTGCGAAAGTGTAACATAAACACTGAGGCCCTATTACGCAGTACCAGTTACAGTAAGGCTGCTGCTTATAAACATACTACTATGCTTGACAATTTGACCGCCATGTCAACTTACATAACTAGGCAAATTTTGCGCGAGCATATTTTTGGGGTGATTTTTCAGGGCCCTTTGCAGCGACCGTGCACATAAAAGTTCTATTACGTCCAAGTCATTAATGAAGAATACAATTGCACATTTTAAAAACAAGGTTTCTTAACAGTTCAAAAATTGTTTAAGCTTTAAAATTATGTAACTACACAAATGATTGATTTCACAGTATTTTCCCCTCTTCTCTTCCTAACACCCCTCCAGGCATTTGACATAGATAGCGAGCGTAGTTTTCCGTCCCGCATCGGGAACTTAAAAAAGAGACAAACTTAACCGCTGTAAACCCGACACGTGAACACTTTATTTGGGTCAATCAGTCAATAGCAGTGATGTATTTTGGGTAACAAGGCTCTTTTCATGTCATACCGACATTGCAAGTGTAGATCGTTGGCCTAGGACACTTACATGAAAAGGCTCCCTCATATACAGATTGTTTTTACGAGCGTTAATAGTGACATGACAAACTGGGCCAAGAAACATTAACATTCTCATGGCTAGTGTTACAATGGCCGAAGAGAAACATTAAACTTGAACACCATACCGACATTGCAAGTGTAGATCGTTGGCCAAGGACACTTACGTGAAAAGGCTTCCTCATATATAGATAGTTTTCACGAGCGTTAATAGTGACATGAAAAAAACTGGGCCAAGAAACGTTAACATTCTCATGGCTAGTGTTACAATGGCCGAAGAGAAGCATTAACCACAGTGAGACTATTTTTCAACAAGCATTTGATATTAAGAGTGCTAAAAGTGACATGACAAACTGGGCCAAGGAACGTTAACATTCTCATGGCTAGTGTTACAACGGCCGAACAGAAACATTAACCACAGTGAGACTATTTTACAACTAGTTAGCGTTTGATTTTGTATGCAGAAGGTCAGCGTAAAAGCCAACCTGCGAGCAATTTGGAGCAAGACAAGCAAACGCCCTCGTGAAGAAATGAAACATTGTCGTCTCAAAGGATACTTGTAGTGTTCTGACGTTTATTGAGTGATTTGCATCATAACAGCTTGGTGGAGCATATTAAACCATGTCAGCAGGCTTTGAGCACAGGGTAAGGTTACTGCCGGTTCTCGACCAACCTACTATATACATCCTCTAGATCAATACACTAAGCAGGTCAGTGCCCTGTGCACAATTCACAAAAAGGGAATTGTATTTAATAAGCCTTTGAATATTGTAACACAGTTCTGTAGGGCAAAATTCTCATAATGAAAACGATAGCATCAAGCCGAATTTTAGTTTCGTTCATGTCTTTTTATTCATTATCTTGTGAATTATCTTATTTCTATCATGGGAATCCATATCTCAAAACCATCCTAAGCGGAAACAGACGACAGTTCCTCAATGTTTACCATGAAAACATGAAAAGTGGAAAACTGAAAAATTCAGCTGACTGACACCATGTGCGTCAGATACAATAATAACAGAAAATTGTATTCATACACACACACCAGACGATCTCATGAGGACTTCATTTATTTTTCTATAATCATAACTTTAAACGCCATGTGATTTAAGATTGGCACCTCGTCAGGCTTACGGGTAATGAATATTCAGAGAGGGATACGGGATGAAAGCTGTCACCTGCTAGGGTCAAACGGTGCACAGTGATGATGGTGACAACTTTTATCCAAATAATCTTGTGGAATTTGGGAATTATGTTACGTAAAACATGTATGCAGATTGACTTGCACTGGCAATATCAAGTATGACAAATATCCGGATTATATATTTGAAACTACATTGTAATTTGTGAATCGAATATTCACTTGAAATAATTTTGCTTTATTAAAAACAGAACTTTACAATTTAATCACTTTTACCTCCAGGCCCCTTTCTTCCCTCACTCATTTGTTTTCTCGATTACTTTCCATAACATCCTCCCTGCCAATCTGTTTGGTTGCATGTCTCCCTTGCTCCTTGCCCCTCATCTCCTTTCCGCCCTCCATTTCTCTGTGCCTTCTCCCTTCCACTGCATCGATTCCCTCTCCCTGCACTTCCCCCAGCCAGCCAGCAATCAATTAACTCACTTCAACTTCAAGGCCCCCTCCCTTCTCTCACTCATTATTTTTTCTTGATTCCTCCTCTTTTCCTTCCTCCTCTCCCTCCCTTCTCCCCTCCATCCTCCCCCACTGAATCATTTCCCTCTCCCTGTCCTTCCCCCAGCCAGCCAGCAATCAAGCCCCATTAGCATCCATCCACTCCAACCATACTAGATACATCCCTGCCTGTGCGTGTTACATAGCTCACTTCACATAGCTCTTCTGTCTCCCCATGTTATGGCATCTCTATTCCGGTTGCATACATAATGTTGTCGTCAATAGACGCCATAATAGATTGTCAAGTAACATGTTTACATCCTACAACCAAACTTAAAGGTGCTTAAAAATTATAAGCACAACAGTATCCATGATCTTTTACCAGGTATGGGAGGACCAAAATGCCTCAATAGGGGCTGAAAAAACAAACTAGCATATATTTTACGGGCAAAAATCCTGAAATTCTCATACCTGTTTTACTGTGAGGGCTTAGTTTCCATGCAGGGTGAAAGTGTCCATAAAAAGGGTGATTTTTAACAAACTTTTTTACAGAAGTCAAGGGGGTTCCAGCCACTTATGACACCTCCCCCTCCCCCACCCTGGACTTTCAAAATGGATCGTCAGTAGACACGCCATAACTGGGGCACCTGAGGGACACCCTTTAAAATGTCCTGATTCAACAGCAGTTCCAATTTAAGGAGCAATTTAGTCTTGTATAATCCCCTTTAAGTGAATGCCATGTTGTTATTGTACAAACCATGTACAGTTCAATTATGTTTAGTCTGTAAAAGAACAATGAACTTAGGAGCAGGGGTGAAAAGTGTAAAGATGTCACAATATTTTACTGTAACATGTAACATTCCAAATGTGAAATCACTTTAGGAAACTTCAACCTCCATGTTCCTTGCTAGCAAAATGTTTTTTGCTATTTTTGGGAAGTACTAAATGTGTGCATTTGCTTTTATTCGTTTTTCATGACCAACAAGCTAAATTATAGAAAATTGTGCTACGTACGATTTAGATCAACATTGGTCCTACAAAATTATTAAGTACGCAAAAGTTTTGTAAAATGGGTTTGGCACAAAGTTTTTGCAAAGTGAAAATTGGCCCCTTTTTCATAATTTAGCCAATTTGTCTAAGACCAAATGTCCATGCCCAAAAGGTCATTGGTAGGGACTGTATGTACTTATTTGGACTTGTAAGAGAGGGGCAGTGAGGGGGCAATCAAGAGGGCTTTGTTAACAGTGAACTAGGCATTCCTATGTGCTATTGTTGGTAGATTTGGCGCTATCCCGTGGGAGAATGGATGGGACCAAATTAGACAAAGTTGAAAGTTGAGATAAGAATGTACTGTAAACATGGGATCATTGAGTTGGAAGGTGACAGACAACATTCACTGATATATTGGGATTCTTTGAATGTGTGCTCTATTTTAAGCAAAGGATACATTTTGTTTGAAATTTATGGATGGGAATGGATAGGCCTGTTAAAATTTAAGGATGCCAAGTTTGTATTCACATGTTTCAAGCAAAGTTGCTCACAATTCAACAGAATTTTAGGCTGGAAAATATAAAAGCAATGTCTTTAGCTCTTGAAAGATAAATATGTCTTTAAACTTTGTATACATGTATGTGTGCTTTGTTCAACAAAGGGTACATTTGTGTTGACATTTATGGATGGGAATTGAAAGGCCTGTTAAAATTTAAGGATGCCGTTTTTTCACATGTTTCAAGCTAAGTTGCTCACAATTCAACATAATTTTAGGCGGTAAAACAATAAGCAATGTCTTTAGCTTTTGACAGAAAACAGTTTGACAGTATAAGGCCTTACGAAATGTGTTCCAATTGAGGGGGTTTGTCCAACTATGTGTTGCTCTTATTTTGTACCGCCAAATCTACCATCTCGGACCTATCTCCTATCCCTCTTGAAAATCAATCTCAAAAACAAAAGGTAAAAACTTGAATGATGAGAACCATTTACAATAGACTAGTATAATTCTTGACTAGTCTGTAGCTATGTATAAGGCACTCTGAAGATTACTCAAATAAGCTACAATATTCTTGCTCTAACATTTGAATTCCTAAAGGCAAAGTCCTTTAATAATGCATACTACGGGCAGCAAATGGAATGACTATTTCTAAGTTAAAGGTTACAAAGTTGTGGTGGTGTGTTACTCAAAGATGTATTTTCTTGGTTTTTTTAAATCTAACATATCGGTGTTTGTGAATATAAATGCAGTATAAAAGTGTCTACAGATTCTACTAAAAATCCCAGATCTGTTCTGTATTTGATTTCACATTTTGTGGGTTAACAGAAGCCATTTTTTTATTTCATAGCAAAAGTGACATCGAACCTAATACATGCCATCAAATAATAATGAACCAACACTCATGCTTGCAGTTTTAGCTTTAGCATACATATTTTAAAACAAGACCTAACATGAAGTTCTCAAAGGTATTTTCCCCCTCCTAAAGCTGAGCGCTGTCCTTGTAAAAGACTGACTAAGATGGTCAGTTGTTACTACTTTAACATTATTTGTCCTAACTTGTTTTTTCGTGCGGTTGATCATAGCAGAGCTATAAGAGTATTCAAAGTTCTTACCCCCCCCCCCCCCCTGGTATTTTCTCTTTATAAAGTGAGCCATGTCCTTAGAAAAGTCTAAAATGGTCAGTTGTTACTATTTTGACATTATTTGTCCTAACTTGTTTTCTCGTGCGGTTTATCATAGCAGAGCTGTAAGAATTGAAACACAAAGTTCTTACACCCCATCTAAGCTTAATGCTTTACACGCTGGCTGCAATTTAAGTGTACAAAAATTGAAAGTTTACAATATTTTCTCAAAATTACAGGTGGCTATCACACAAACTACTGAACCAATACTAGACTTCTTTGTACTAAATTGAACGCATTTTTCATGCTGAATCTGTATATGGTGATGACAATTTGAATTTAAAGATTTTTTGAAATTGTTATATATATGAATACCTGTTCAACTTTCAACAAGCCGAAGGTCTGCAATAGAAAGCCCTCTCGCTTCCCTGGCATGTTAAAGTGTCTTGCAACAGCATGTGCTTGATGCATTTTAACCCTTCGAGGTATGGTTATCTTTTCTTTCCTCTCGCAAATGTGTCGCTCAAGTGCCCCGTCTTCTCTTACCATAGGATCACATAACCAGAATGACCTCCATTTCCTGTCAAAGTCCATTGATCTATGTGTATCAGTATAGTGAAA